>JAVQJF010065812.1:0-21954 GCA_036023855.1 Gadopsis marmoratus | reverse complement strand
ACCGTAATTACTTTCACAATCTTGACTGGATATCTCAAAGTGATGTGCTGAGATTATACATTATTTAAAGAGCCATCGTGTTGGTTTGTTAAGAAATTGAGGATTTATAGAACGTTAGCACTTCCTCCAAAGTATGCATTATTTAAAAAAAGTACTTTTTTTTGCAGGTAGGATAAAACATGTACCTTGAAATGTTTGTATCCCAACTATAGTGAGGTCACTTAATTGTGGAGGTGCAGCTGACTCTTGAAACTGAGGACACTTGGCGTCACTATCTTTAATGCTTTTGAAGCAGTTTTTGTGTGTAGCTATAAAACTAAAATATGTTACTGGCATAAACGGTAAACATGGTCTGTTGTGAATGTGTGGAGATTGGTCTGCGTTGACGTTAGAAACCCATCTGGAATTATCATCGCAGTCCAGTCAGAGAGATCTTTGTTTATGGAAAACGGATCAGTTGATTGAGTAGAATTCATAATGAACCACCCTTACGCTCTCTGTCGACCACAGGAGGAGCGTCGTCTCCGGACAGCGTACGAGAACGCAGAGGGTTCTGAGAGGGAGAAGTTCGCCTTGTTCTCAGCAGGTGTCAGGGAGAGCCACGAGAAGGAGAGGACCAGAGCGGAACGCACCAAGAACTGGTCCGTCATCGGCTCAGTGCTCGGAGCCCTGATCGGTGTCATGGGATCAACATACATCAACCGCGTCCGCCTGCAGGTGAGGAGGGATGATGATGATAGCAGTTGGATTCATGTACTTACCGTTTCAGTACTGATTGTAACATTACAATTAACTACAATACTGAGACAAAATGTCTTGGTTGATGCACTCAGCAGCCAGGGTGGGACTAGAGGTCGTTATGATTTATTGACATTTTGACAGAAGGTCTGTCTGTCCTTCCTGTCGGCCAACCACTTTCATATTTCCCACAGGCTGAATTCACTTAAAAAAATGTTTTACTGTAGTTTGGTTTGTGTCCAATACCTGCAACACTAGTGACATTCCCATCAGCTGTACTTTGTGTTTAGCGCTAATTAGTAAATGTTAGTTATGCTAAGATGGTGAGCATGTTAAACTTTATACCCGCTAAATATTTTAGCATTGCCATTATGAGCATGTTAGCATGCTGACAGCAGCATTTAATACAGCCTCACAGAACTACTAGCATGACCTTTTCTACTACACATCACACACACAGTTGCTTCTTGTTCTGTATATTTGATATCTATTCGTATCAGCACATCACCAGGACACCGGTGTGCATTGATGTTTGTTTCAGCTGATACATCTTGACCTCTCATGTCTAGGAGCTGAAGACTCTGCTGCTGGAGGCCCAGAAAGGTCCAGAGAGCCTGCAGGAAGCCCTCAGAGTCCAGGCTGGGAACCATCGCTCCCAGCAGGACGAGCTCCGCACGCTCATCGACAGCTTCAGGGTCGCTCTGAAAGGCGCCTTCACAAACAGGGACGGCATCCTTCAGGCCAAGGCAGGTCTGAACCCAGACTCGCCTACAGTGCCTTTTTCAGCCTTGAAAGGCCTCCATATTGGCAGCCAAAAGACAGAGTCCCTCCTTGAGTCCCTCCCGCCACAACTGGAACAACTGGGGCAGGGACTCGGTAGAGTTGAGGGCGAATTGTCGGTGGTGAGGAGGCTGCTGGACACCAGACCACAGGCGGCTGATAAGCTGCAGATAACAACACCAGAGGGAAGGGACGAGTGGCAGTCTGAGGCGGTGGTGAAGCATCTGGAGGACACCCAGAGGACGCTGGGAGAAGAAATCAGGACCAACACTTTTTATAACGCTGTGTTTATCTACACCGCTACTGCCATCACCATCTCTGCTGTCTACCTGCTGCTCAGAGGAACTGGTTAGACAAGATGCCTCCAGTTTGAATACGTTCACATGGGAGCAATAATCTAAATTAATTATGTCAAAATGCGAATGTTGCAAGTAACTCTTCTAACTAAGGATTTCTTCTAAATGTTTTTCATTCTTGGATCTTAGTGATATTAGTATTTGGCATTTCTTGTCCATCATTGGAACTTCAGTTTTGTTGTCTAAACTGACGCAACACATTAATCAGCGACGCACTGAATCAGATTTCTCCTGAATGAAGTGCTGGAGTTCAGCATAGACACCGTGTTATGATCAGGTATCTGTAGGGCTTCATCTATTAAGTACTTTTCATCATTTTAAATTTTTTTTAAATAAAATGTCTAAGCTTATTTGAAAAATGCCCAAACGCATTGTCCCAGAGTCCAAGATCACGTCTTAGGGAAATGAGCTGTGGGCCCCCATTTACCACCCTGTTTGTGCTAATTTGGTAAAAACCTATTTATTTAGGAATTGGCAGCCTGTAAATTGTGACCCCGGGCCCCCTCCAAGACAGATATGGGTGCAGGACCCTCGTTAAGGCCGATATTCCTCCAAAGAAATTGAATATGGGGCCACGGCAGTTGTCTGCAAAAATATTTAATTATCTTGAATTCATGATATAGAACAAAGAAAAGCAGCACATTTTTTAGAAGAATGAAAAAATGCAATAGTTATTTGCCAATTCAACAACTATGAGAGTCGAAGCATAAATTCTGGATAGATTTGAGACATAATTTAGGCTATCGTGTGTACAAATGTGCCGAGTTAGTCCTACGCCAAGTGAGTTTTTTAAAATATTTCAGCCTTTTTTTTTCTCAGCCTTGTCGGTAGTTGACTGGCTGAGGGACCACATCCTCTGTTCATGATCCCACCTCTGCATTCATAAACACTCTGCTACAAGCTAAATCAGCTCAATACTCAAGCTGCACATTGTTTTTATTACCAGAAATGACGGAGCCCCTGGCATGTTCATTTAGATTTGGTTGATTTTCTTTAGATCAGAAAACTCATCTCACAGGAAAATACAATTGTGCATAAAATCGGTATAAACCCCCGGGAGGAGCAATGATAATATATCTAATAATAAACCACTGTAACCTTTCCTAAATGTAAGAATGAGAATTGCCAAAATAAAATTGGCCCGTTACAATGCCTATAAGTCCCCATACGGAGCTCTGAGATGGCCTTCACTTGCCTTTTCATTGCTGCCGTTGTCACTGTTCTTTTGAACAAATATAAAATAGGTGTAAATCCCAAACACTAGCTACATGAGAAAATGGAGAAAAATGTTAATGGTGTTTTGCAGACTGCAGTGAAATTCCCTTGTAATCTCCTCCAGTACTGTTGCGTGTCTGTCATGTTGTTGACCGTGTGCACTGATGATCGTATTAGAGCGAATTAAACAGTTTGTTCTGTCGAGCGTTCTTGTTTGCTGAAAAACTGAGTTAATGACTTGTTTAATAACTGACAAACCAAATCGCTGCCTAATTAGACAATTTTTTTATTGCACTGGAAAGCCGATTATTTTCACCGTTGATTAATCTGCTGAATACTTTGCGGATCCACAAAATGGCAGAAAATAGTCAGAAATGCCCGACACTGGTTCCCACAGCCAATGATGATCCCTTTTTAAGTGCTTGTTATGTCCGAACAACAACTCTAAACCCAAAGATATTCAGTTTACGATCATATAAGACAACGTAAACAGGAAATGTTCACTTTTGAGAGGCGGAAACCAAATATTTCACATTTTTACATGAAACTTGACCTAAATGATTAATTTATTATCAGATGTGCTGCAGCTGAACCACTGTGCTGAGGCTTAATCTGCTCAGATTACTTTTTGTTCGTTTTAGATGAAATGTATACATTTCACCAGCCACCAGTAGGGGGCAGCAGCCGAACAGGTGACAGGAGCCAAAACCTGCTTTATTTTCTCCCTCTTCATCTTCCATCGGTCTGCTGCACTCTCTTTGTTCTGTCTGCAAAGGACATCAGGACATCACAGCTCTGTGTACCTCGATCTGCTGCAACATATTGCCAAATTTGGGGTGGGATACATAAACGCTACAACATATATTTCTTGTAAGATAAGATGAGCTCAAGCAGCACAAGGACAAAAATAAGTACAGATGAACTGAAACACGTAAGGGGTGAATAACTAGAAGTGTATAAAATGAAAATAAGACTAGAAATAAACACAGGCTCAATTAAAGTCACAATTACATGGCAAGCAATATACACGTATCTTCACCAAGGCCTATGGACTTAAGTAACTCGGTTATCCCTGGCAATCATTGCTACCATCATTACCATCTTATTTGTTTTGTGGGCCTCATGTGTAAAGCATCCTTTGGTCCCCTGAAGGGCGCTACATTATTGTAAGTTATTATTATTAGTACCCATTAACACTAGTGCATAGTGGCGTGTTTCTGACTTACAGATCTGACTTACAGATACGTGTGAAAACGGGGCTATTTATGTTGTCAGGAGTTCATAACAGCTGTCTTTAAATTGTCAAAATGTGTCTTTGGTTACAAAACCCAATGCTGGGTGGTCAAGCATAACGTGTAATCAATAATAATCGTTCTGTTCCCCCTGCTTCCTGTATTGTTCTTGGCAACAGCAACATGCAGTGACTGATGTCTCAGTGAGGTTGCCAGGTTTGGCATCATTGTGCCTTTACAGAGACCAACACTGTATTGTCAGCCCACGCTCCAGCCTGAGATGCTGCGTAGAAGTGCTGCACGGAAAAATACACTGTAAGGAAATAGTTGTATCTTCTAAGACAACAAATTGTTTTCATGTTTCCGTTTCTGTGTCTGATCGCCATCTTCTCCTCTCACCCTTAGAATATAAACATAAGTATACGTCCAAAGATAAACGGACCCTCTGTGGATTGTTCTTGTTCATCAGTGTTACAGATGAGTGGTGGTTATATGCATATTTTTAGTATTAACCTGCCACATTGTTTCATGTTTCACATCGTGTGGTGAAGTGAAACGCTGCAACCTGTAAATGCAGGGATCATAAAACATGTCCCAGTTTATCACCGGTATTTACCACTTTATTTTCTATAAACCTGCGATAAACCTGTGAATTTGTGACTTTACAGGGTGACGAGGAGCACCTGAATGCACCAGTTTTAGTCTTGGTGAGGTTAGATCATCCCGGGAGGAGGATTTGGTTCACAAAATACAGTTAACGGTACTCAATTAACACTAGCGGTATTTAGCAATGTAGCTGGTTTGGATTTTGTCTTTTTTTTGTCTTCACCTTAATATAATGCAGATGAATGGAATTTAGTTTATGCTGTTTTTATGTGACCACAATAATTTATTATATCTAGTATATGTCATAATAGGAAAAATGAGTAACATATTCCATTCACGAGCTGAGTCTTTATTTAAGGCGTCACAAACACGCTACGCTTCTCTCAACACAACTTTAAATTTAAAAAGTTGCAATGAAAAGTTACAATAATTTACAAAACATGCCAAGTTACATGTGCCAGTTGATATTTGTTTTTGGATGCGCAATGTTAAAAAAAAGAAATTGGTTGAATCAACCGATCAGCTTTGGTGAGATTTCGGAGGTGTGTGTACGTTTGCTCCTCTGTGAGCCTCTTCTGACCCACATAGCACCCCGAATATGTTCACATTTATGTTTTCATGTACGTTGGCATAATTCCAGCCAGACCAGGGGGTTGCAGTCTGAGACCGTGGGCCTCCCCTCAGACAAAGCCCACCTGAGTTTACTTGCTTAGTTTCCCTCAATTCCAGGGGTCAATTCCAGAGATGTGAGCGCATCTCCAGCGAGATCGAGCCCAAACATTATCTCCGCACTGCCGTGTTTCATTAACTCACTGTCATCCAGCGTTATTTCTCCTTCCAATTTGTCTTTCCGCCCATTTTCTCCTCTGCTTAAGAAACTCTTAAGCCTCTGAAAAGTCCTCCTCCCTGCCTCCTAACAGTTTTTGCCTTAGGCCAAGATGCTTTGTGAATTCCTTTTGTCTTTACCAGGATCTCGTCTTAACTGCGAAGTGAAATTCTTAGAAAACATTAAGTAGGAGCAAGTCTGTACTAGGAAGCTTTATGAATATGGCCACTGGATGCCTATGGGATCATGATTATTCTATTTGATTCCATAGACACTCAACAATTGAACCAAGATAGGCTAAAATTGCTGTTAGATTTCAGACATAAATCTACATACATAAAAAATACATAAAAAAGGTCTGTCCTAAGGCATTTATTAGTTTCTGACTTCCCCAAAACTGCTGTATCTCTAAACTTTCTCTTTAACCAAATCGCACACATTTTAATGTGTGTAACTAATATACTAGTATAGTAACTAATGCAATATTTTTTCACTTCCTTTCAGCGAGCCTCCCCTGAATTTCTTGGAGCCCCCTGAGAAAACATTGATATATTCATTGACGTGCCGCCTGGGGTATCCAGACCTGCAGCCAATGAACAAACACTGGACCGAGTAGATTCAGGTGACGGCAAGAAGCGTAAAAGATATCAGGTCTGCCCTCCTCAACAACACGGTAAAACCAGCACCATGTGCAGGGAACACATGAGCAGGAAGCAAACACTTATAAGCCAGAAGCAACCTTTAAATCTTTACATTTACATTCTTTGTCTCTAAGCAAGAAGAACGCAGAGGGAAAGAGCCGGAAGGTGACTAAGTGACTACATTTAAACGTCCTGCAGCTCACGTTGCGTAATGACGGGAGAAATGTGACACAACAGGTGGACTGGCCCCCTCAGTGACTCGGCTGTTTGATGTGACAGGCTGAGAAGGTGAATGTTTGGTGTTTGAATCGTGTCAGTCTGTTGGTGTGCATGTATGTTTGAGCCCCTGCCTGGTAACCTGCCCAGCCTACTCTGTTGTCTGCTCTTGTTAAGACCTTTTGCTTGATCCAAGTCCGGACGAAAAGCCACCAGCGCGGTCAACAGTTGCCTATGTTGCCGAGCTCGGAGGTGCTCACGGTGAAATCTGTCCCAGTCCGCCTCTCCTCTATTATGGGCAATATCTTAAAACAGTTGAATTTAAACTTCAGTCGATCATCTTAATCTTACTGTTGGAGTGTCACACTCTCAGCGTACCTGGACGAGCTGCGTGAGCCTCTTACACGCTCCCAAATAAACATAATTTTTACATGAATCATTTCAAACACTTGTCTCTGAGTCCGACCGGAAGTAAACACAGACATTTTTAGCCCCTTGTACCAGCTGTTATGGCTAACTGCACGGGGATCAACATCCTCCTTCTCTCGGCTAACGTTATCATTGTAATGTCGGCTCATTGTGGGTCAAGGAGAATAACCAGATGTTAGTCTCTATTGTTGGTGGTTCACACGCATTGTAATGCCTCACATAGGGTTTTACATGTTGTAATTGCTTTCCCTTAAAGTTCCAGATGAGGTAAAATACAGTCTCCAGGACAGGAAATCAAACATTTTTCAAGGAGTATATTCCAATTCAAGCATATTTCTAACCTTGAAAACATAACGGTTAAAATGAAGCCTTTTCCAAACTTTCAAGACGTTGCACGAACCCTGAGCATAGTTGTCATGAAGAAGTGGTTTTGTGGTCCGTTTTCAGATACTTCAAATAAAAGCATTTCCTTTGGTTTAATAGACAAAACAAAGCTAAGAGAGCTTGCGGAACAAATCTCACACATCTCCCACCTGGAAATACAGAAGGAAGTGAAAATAGAAACCGTGTCTTCTCATCACTAACGAGGACCGGACAAAATCTTCTCATTCACGACTCAAAATGGTTCTCACAAAGACGGAAGTACAAACACACACACACACACACACACAGTGTGCCAGCACACATGGTCTACACACACACTCCCCCCCCGCATGCTGGATCCTGTGACCCTGTGTCAGACTTGCGCAGATCACACAGGCCACTTCTCTAATCCCTCAGTCGGCTGGCTGAACTTGCTAACCCCAGAACTCCAACAAAGCTCCAATTCAAACTAACTTGAATAGAGTAGGATGCACTTGCCTTTATATTTTTGTTCTGCAGACCTTTTAATGTACGTTCCCTGATTCTGCTCCTTCCTTTATAGTGGATTTCTTTTTTTTTGGAAAGTTTGATGTGAAAGGCATTAAAGAATCTGCAGAAGGGTAATATCAGCGTAATATCTGCTAAACTTTCAGCTAGTTATGTATTTTTTCCTCAGCTGTCTTCCACTGGACTGAAATTAGTTAGTGACCTGCTTTGTTCTCCATAATAACACAACAGTAATAAAACTCTGTGACATCCAGATGTAATAAATGATTCATCTGAGACTCGAGGCTAAAGTCAAACACGAGACTGATCCCAAAGTTTACAACCTGAGAGCTACTACAGAACCTGCTGTGATGTAAATATGTGTAAATATTGTGTTTGCATGGTATACATGTTAGTCAGGTCCAATAACCCTTATCTGGCAGTAAATAACATTGCATGACTAAACAGGTGCAGCTCCTTGTTGCAGCAGAATGAATGAAATGGTTGTGTAGTGTGTGTGTTTACGTTCCAACCAAATGATCACATAAACAATAATAACTGGACAAACCATCAACTACAAATGGTACTAATTCCAATTAATTGTTGTTGAAAGCACAATATTTTAAGTATAAACTGGAAAAAAGATTAAGAACCATAAAAAGTTTGATGTTTGTTGTTTTTTTGATGTTTGACCTTGTATTACAGTTTGCTTGACTGAGTCACAAACCTGCTCCTACATTGTTGCTTCTGTCGGGATTCGATCCCACGTCGCCAGATCTCCAACCTCCGCCTTTACCTCTAAACCATCTCCGACTCAAAGAGAAATGAAGATCAGAGAGTTCAGCTCCGCCACCTGCAGCGAACATTTACACTGAAGCCTGAGGTGAGTGCACCTGAGTGCATGTGTGTGCATATTCCTACAGAATTACAACTACATTTAAAATATTCCACATCAGTCGTACATTCAGGATTATTCAACATTTCGTCTCTCACTCTCTCGGTCTCTTTCTGTAGAAATGTTGTGCTATTTTAAAGCTCCCGCTTCATGTGCTCTTTTGTTCTGGCCTAACACGTGTTCTGGCCCGTGCACGCGCCGAACACACAGGCAGGACAAACACACACACATTTGTTATGGCGCGCACGCACACACATGCTCTCTCCCTCTTTTGCACCCACACACACACACACACTCTCCTTCAGTTAAGTTAGATTACTTGCTGTGTTTTACCTTTTCTTATTATTTGATAAATAAATGCTTGTGGATATACATCCTGTTCTACCGTATGTATAAGAGTGAATTTTGCCAACCTCTACTATGCAGAACCCCAAAACCCTTCAACCATTACTAACAGTATTGACATGGTTATTTTGGTTGTAGTTATCCATTTAATTATTAATCAGAGTTTCAAATTATGAGATTGATTGATTGGCTATCATTTCCCCTTCTTTAAGGGTGGTGCCCCGAGGTGAATTTAATATAATTAAAATGATATTATTTAATGTAAACCCTGTTTACTCCTGATAGCCAGAAGTGAAGTGTAATCACTCACCTCATCTTTTTGATACCAACTACTGTGTTAACTACCTTGGTGCCTCTTTGAGGTTATTAAATATTGTTGTATGTTTTGGTGTTCAGAAAGACATGTAAGCACTACATCTGAGAACAGAAACAAACGTGTAAACAAGAACTGCTATATCGTGAATTTGGGTGCAATAAATCACAGAGAACGGGACACTGAACGGAGCCGTAGAGCTACAGTCAGGCTGTCACTCTGCTTTATTATTAAAGTATATTATTACATAATATTTATCTGCATTGCAAAGATGCAATTGCAAACCATGATCTAAATGATCTGATGAAAATCTCCCCTTTCACATAAAAGAATATAGGAATATGGTGTAGGACTTAGAGACTTTAAAGGCAGAGACAAATATAACATGTTCAGATTGTTAAGGTGCGACGTTCAGGCGGCAGGGAAAGGACCCAAATGCAGACAGCGCAGGCAGACAGGGGAGCAGTTTGATGACTTATTGTTGTTGTCCAATCCAAAATTGCCTTATAAACCGGTGCTGTCAGGAAGACGGGCAGCAGGTAAATGCGGGTTCATAAAGAGTATGAATCGACCCAGAACAAAGGAAGGGGTATATATATATAGGGAAGTGACTGATGAGGGAATTAGGGGAAGGTGAGTAATGGGGAGCAGGTGTGGATACTCAAATGAGAGACACAATGGCAGGAACAGAAGAGACAAGACAGGTAAGAATTTCAAAATAAACCAGGAAACAGACAAGGACTAACGGGATGTAACACAGATATTTTGAAAATATTTAATATCTTAAGTATTAATCTTAAATCTTTGGTGCGTCAGTTGCTGAGCAGCCAGTGTTTGGAGGTCTGCTGATCAAGGCACTGAGGGACTGGGTCCGATAATCCCAGCTGTCGCCAGCAGTGTTACATCATCAGTCAGCCTCTCTGCACAAACACAAAGTGAAACATAATCTTATTTATGTAATATTTTAATCCCATTGTCAACAAACGCCACAGTCCATAGTCTGGTTCACAGAAGGGGGGGGGGCGATGCGAACAGGGTCCGGGGTGGATTCCCACACGTCTTCCTAAAACCTGCATGCAGTGAGGAGGTCAAGTGTCAACAACACACACGTCTGGGGTTTTTAAACAGGGATCTATGAACAGGAACTTATTGACATTTTGCTTTCTTTCTGTTTGTGTGTTCGGTATAGAGCTGACATCAGACGGGGGTTAGCCTAGCTTAGCATGGGGGGAAACAGCTAGCCTGGCTCTGTCCAAAAATACACCTACCAACACCTCCAAGTGCATTCATCAACACACTGTATCTTGTTTGTTAAATCACTAACAGAAATGTAAAAAACAACAGTTTGTGGTCTTAGACGGAGTTACATGCTGGAACTATTTTTTGACAAACAACAATGTGTCCATACACCCAGAACTTCTGTGTAGCGTCGCTGGCTATAACGTGGGTTGCCATATACAGTTGGCGGGCACAGTTTTTGGCCTCTGAACAGGCACGATGGCACCAAACCTGGCAAACTCACTGTGGATGTCCTATTTATATCACCAGCATCACCAAGCGCTGCTCCTGTCGCCTAGCAACCATGACAGCCGCAGTTGACGTTTGAGGTTACTGAGGCCCCTTGGTTTTTTAACATTTGTATCATTAGCTATTTGAGAGAGTTGGAATCCAATACTTACATTTAAAAGTGTAATCCTGCTAGTGCACTGTTGACGGTACGTTTGGGGACCCCATATTCTTTTTTTTCGTGCAATGAATCTTGGAATAGGTTGGGCCGCAAGGGATCCAGCTGTTGGCTCCCTCAAATTCGGGAAAGAATGCCGTGTTTCTGAAAATGGGCTGGCCTTGCTGCGTTGCCGTGTCGCATTCAGTCTTCAAATGAAGCCTTTGAAGGATGCTGTGGCATGTTGACAGCAGGAAAAACACACAAAATGCAGCTCCAAGCAGGGATACAGTCACAAACCCAAAATGCAAGAGAATGCTTGCAAACATTAGAATCATGGTGCTAAGGAAACACTGGACCAACGGACAAAATGGCAGACTGACAGGACCGAAGCAAAATCAAGACAACGACCCGGCAAGAAAGAAAAACCAGGAACCAATATAAACAGATAAGGCATGAACACAAGTAACAGGTGAAGCAAAGAAGCACAAAGCCAGAAACTAAACAGCCAGGTTATCAAAATAAAACAGGAAACACCAAGAAAAACACTACAGACGGCACAGGACATGACAGAATTGAGGCACAGCTATCGTGTCCCCCTCAGAGCCACACTCATGTAAAATGTCTTATGTGGCACATCTCATCCGTTGCTGTTTTCTTTGGGCTGTGTGAAGTTTAAAACCCTATTCTGTGTCTGACCACCACTGTACCCCACTGTGTCTCTGTCTTGTGAAAATGTTCTCTCTGTTCCTGGAAACAAAAAGCAGAGGAGGAATGCGTTTGTGTACCTTTTAACCCCTCGCAGGCCCTTTTGTCTCGCTCTGATGTGTTCATCCTCCGTCTGTGATGTGATCTCTGCTGTTGAAAGCAGATCCCGGTGACGTGGGCGCTCGAACCCAGACAAAGGGAAGCTTCCTGGACAGGTTTACACTGTGACTCACAGAACAGTGTTGAGTTTCCCAAAGGCTTCCTTACGTTCACGCTGCTCTGCTTTAACACCATGCGCCGTTGGAGCAGTTTATTTGAAACCTGAAAGCATTTCCTTTAGGCGTTAGGCCACAGTAGCTGCCAAATGTTCCCATGAGCCATATCAGAGATGAAAGCTTTTTCACTGAATGCATGCACGCATTCATCCATCGCAAAGGACTAAAAGGCTGCAGCTTTGTTTGACACTACATTATTATCTAGAAACATTTAAGCCAATGTGTGTCTTAGACAAGTTCATATAGGAAAGAAGATGTGCAGAAGTGAATGTTGAAAACACCTCAACAACATCCGCTCAGCCAAAGCAGGATTAACGTTTGTATTGTTTTGTTTAGGCAACGACGAGATATGTTGATTCTTTTCAATACTCACATACTGACTTTATAGGGACATGAAGCCGCAGTGACCTCTCTCCTTTGGCTAGCTCATCTGTCACAGTTCTTCTTCATCTCCAGTCAGTTTTGGTCTTCAAAGTTTATCCTTTTCCTTGAGTCGTAATCTCAGTCTGAATCTCAGCACACCCTTTTTGTACGTGCAAAACAAATGAGCTGTAGTGTGTTAATCAGTGACCTTTAGAGTTGCTGGCAGGCAGACACTGTTGGACAGAACCAGGCTAGCTGTTTCCCCCCATTTCCAGTCTTTACACTAAACTAAGCTAGCTGGCTGCTGGCGGTAGCTTCATACAGATACGAGAACGGTATCAATCTTTTCATCTAACGCTCGGCAAGAACGCGAGTAAGCGTATTTCCCAAAACGTCGACATTTTCCTTTTTTCCTTTAAGGTACGGGTTAAGGTTAGGCATGTAGTGATCAAGGGGGTTAAGGTCAAGTGTAGGGAGGAAGCAGACAGCAGAAGAGCTTGTTTGGGGTGTGTATGTGAATGTGTGTCTTGATTGAAACTCAGCTTCTGCCCAAGGTGACATGGCAGTGTTAAGCCCTCGGTATGAAGGAAAGACTGTTGTGAGACTGGCACTAACAGGCAGAGGATGAAACAGGAAGAGAAAGATTGTTAAAGCTCAAGAATGGGTTTACTGATGAAGAGAAATGTGACTTTTGGTAGCTGTTGGGTTTCTGAGAAGGTTTATATTTGTCACAAATCTTTAGTCAGAAACAGGAAGATTTCTGGCCGTAATACGTGTGGCGGCTTGTCGTAAACCTGCAACACATCCAAACGCCTCTGATGCATTTATACCTACGGTTTTGTGCATTTGTGCTTTCCAGCATGCCTGTTTAAATCAAAGGGATTACAAAAGGTACAAAGTGACAACTACAGAGAGCAGAAACAAATTTAGGCTAATATGAGACTGAGTTGGGGAAGATGGAATTTTGATACAAAAGGACAATAACTTGATTTTATTAACTCAAACTGGTTTAGCCTCTATTTTATCGATGCATAACTCTTGCAGTTTTTGGGTTGTATCCACATGGTTGAATGCACTTATGATAAGTCACTTTGGATATATGTCAGCTAATTGACCACGTCAATAAAGATATGTATTTAGAATAGTTTACTGCATATTGTGGATGGAGGAGAGCCAAGATGATGTAGTAGGGATAGACTGAGGAGGGATGAGGGGAGAAATCAGGGCCGTGGACAGATGGATGGAGGAGTGCGAATATGGACCAGTGTCAGCTGGTGGTGCGAAGACAGGATGTGTCAGCCGTGTTTAAACACAAATGGGATGTGTTTGAGGCGTGGTCTTTGATCTTGAACCTAGTTTCAAAACTACATATAAATGTGTGATGTAATGCAACGTCATATTAACTTCATATAAACTTCTGAATTTTTATTTTTTACACACACCAAGGAATTTTGTCTCCCAGCACTTAGAGTGAAAGCACATTAAGATCGGGTGTGTTAATGGCCAGAATAAACACGAAGAATGATTACGGCAAGCTGCAATAAGGTTTTGGAAAAACAAGTTGGGAACATTGACATATCATCACCTTTTAAGTTGATATGTTGAACTTGTTAGCGATGATCCTTCATGTGGAGTCGGGTTTGTGTCACCTGATGAATGTAAGTCTGTGTTAAATTATCCGGCTCTTTAGCTGTGTCTAACTGTGTGTGCCTGCTGTATGATTTTTTATCAAAGAGCCAGATATTGTCTAACACTGTTGTTCATGCATTTCCAAACTACAGAAGTCATGGCAACGGAGTGGAACCACTGTTGGTGCTGAATGTGGCTTTGACGCTGAATGTGGCTTTGACGCAGGATTCTGGAAGTCTGCCGGAACACTTATAAGTGCGCCTCTGAACCCACAGATTTCACCAACTCGTATCTTTACACAAGTGTCATTTACCAGTTAGGTAGGATCTACTACAAAGACAACTACAGTCTTCTACATCTACTACAGGCAACTCAAGTCTTCTATAGACAACTACAGTCTACTACAAACAGTGCCATGGATCAAAGACACAACCAAGTATACTGTCCAACACCTAGCATGGAGCTTAGTAATGGTGACCAGGAAAACATTCACCAGATATGGCAGGTAGAACGCTTGGTGCTGAGTAATACTAAATTAATGGCTGGACATATTTTGGAAAAGCAGTACAAAGAGACCATTTCAATGCACGAGTCACGGATCGCCTTCCTCGAGAAATCTCTCCAGTCGCAGGGTGAGCAGATCCAGCAGGAGAAGATGAGCACTTTGCGGCAGCTCCAGCAGAAGGACAATGAAATCCTGGTTCTCAGGAAAGAGATGGAAGGTCTCACAGAGTCCACAAACAACCCGAAATCTTGGCAGAAAAAATACAACAATATGGAGGAGAAGCTCAGGAAGGAGCTGGCCGAAAAAGAACAGACCCGGGAAACCAGAGTGAAAGAGGTGGAGAAAAAGTTTTACAAACTGGCCGAGATAGCACAGGCCTGGAAAACCAGAGTCAAACAGGTGGAGGAAGAGAACGAAGAACTGGTCCAGAATGAACAGACCTTCAAAACCAGAGTGAAACTGGTGGAGAAAAAGTACAACGGACTGGTCAAAATAGCACAGATCTGGGAAACCAGGCTGAAGCAGATGGAGGAAGAGAATGAAGAACTGGTCCAGAAGGAAAAGACCTTGGAAACCAGAGTGAAAGAGATGGAGGAAGAGAATGAAGAACTGGTCCAGAAGGAAAAGACCTTGGAAACCAGAGTTAAACAGATGGAGGAAGAGAACGAAGAACTGGTCCAGAATGAACAGACCTTGGAAACCAGAGTGAAACAGATGGAGGAAGAGAACGATGAACTGGTCCAGAATGAACAGACCTTGGAAACCAGAGTGAAACAGATGGAGGAAGAGAACGATGAACTGGTCCTGATTGAACAGACCTTGGAAACCAGAGTGAAACAGATGGAGGAAGACAACGAAGAACTGGTCCTGATTGAACAGACCTTGGAAACCAGAGTGAAACAGATGGAGGAAGAGAACAAAGAACTGGAGGAGCTCTCTCTGAAAATGAAGAAGAGCAAAGGTTTCTGGTCTCGCAAGAACTGCGTGAAGACTGGACAGACAGCGGTGGAGGAAAAGATAAGTAAAGAAAAGGAGGAGATTAAAAAGAAAGAAAAAGAGAAGAAGAAAAACGAAAATGAGGTGAAGACGGAGAAGAAAGAGAAAGGTTTTTGGAGCTGGATGCACAAGAAGACGTGCGACAGCGACAGTGTGGTGGAGGAGGCTGCTGGATGTTCGGCTCAGGCTCGACATCAGTAGCTCCATCTTCCTCTCCTCTTCACCCCTCCATCCCCCCCCCGCCCTTCATCCCTCACCCTAAAGTTACAGGAACTTCACCACCTTGTTTCTGTCTGCGTTGGTTTTTTCTCCGGTTTCCTCAAACAGTCCAAATACATTGAAAATAATATAAATAAATAAAAAATCTAATATTTCTGCTTGTTTCTGCCTCTCTGTATAAGAAAATACTATATAAATATAATTGTATGACATTATGGTTGCTATGAAGTATCAGCACTGGTGTCTGTCAACAAAAACTGCTTTTGAAGTTGTGATTTAAACACCACTGAAGACAGAATGCCCTGGAAGGCAAAAACACAAATCAGCTGTGGGAGGATTCCTGTTGCAAATACTGAAAGATAACAGGTTGATTGTAAGAGATTTTCTTGACACTGGGTTTTTTGTAGTTTTACACATACAGGCCTACTTGGGCTCTCTGAAAAGTACCAAATCACGATGAACCTTGTATGATTAGTGTCAGTTTAGTCCGACAACTCACTTTTGAACTGCTAGTTTTCGCTGCAGAACATAGCGGGAAGCAGAGCAGCTAAACAAGGAGCTGGAAGTCAGTATGACGCGGCGTAAAGTCGAGGAGAGCTGCAGGTTCAGCCCTTTAAGCAACAGTGCAGTAATTTATCCCAGCATGGGTGGTGTCGGTAGAATCCATCCCTCAGCAACAGCAGCACTGGTGTAGGGCAGCTGTCACTGCTGCAGAGGGAGAGATTGAGGCTTAAACCAAACGCCAAAAGGAAGGCGTGTTTGCTCAGAAGGCGTGGATGATGCACCTTCAACCTGCAATAACTGATTCATTGGCCACTTTAGGGCAGCGGAGGCAAGTTGCCCCCATCGTCGGTTTTTAGGTTTATCTGTTGCTAACTTGTTTGCAGCCGATCGCACTGGAGGGGGTGGTGGAGGACGGAATGCACGCCATCATTTCGGGGGGGACGTAGCTTGAGGTGCTTTTGAGCTGTTTTGTGTTGTACAGAGAGGAGTTTGTGTTATTTAGCCCACATGGACAAAATAACAGCAACACCTGTTGGATACTTTTTCTTTTTCGGCACAACGAGTGCATCCTAAACAATCAAGGGCTGGACGAACTCTGTAGATGTTAGGCAGCCATGTTGGGTTGGAAGCCATCTGTGTGAATTGCTGATAAGAGCTACTGAACCGACCACGCCTGATTAACTTCTCACCGTTTTTTTTATTATATCTGTAGATGTTTTCCTTGTGAATCACCTATAGAAATCTAATGTCTGTAGCTTGACACGAGGCCGTTGGATCCACTAGGATTGTGGTTTATTTTATTTTATTCCATTTAAACACTTGAAACGAGTTAAACCTTCTTACAGCACTGGGCAGATTGTGTCACTTCAACCCCCCCAAAACAGAATAAGACTGAAAACACTCAACAAGCAGATGTTGTGCACTTAAAAATGCATCACAGTTTGGAAGCTGCTCGTTATGTTGTCAAAGTCAAATTAACAGGTGCCAAAAAGATGTGGCGGAGCATAAAGTACAATATCTCGCTCTCAAATGTGGTGCAGCGGGAGTGTAACGTGGCGGAAAGACTTCATCTACAAGTCAAGTTTTCTCTGGCCGGAGCTCTTTGTTCGCAGGCGACCTCCGTAACGTCATCGTCGTCACGCATCGCTCGCCCACACACGATCTTTGTTCCGTGTCGGCCGCGTGAGATGGTGAGGGTCGCCGCTGATTGGTCGGCGGCCGGGCGGCCTGCAGCGGTATATTATCTGTGGACGTGACGCTCGCAGCGGCAGCGGCAGCGTTTCGCGGAGCCCGGCACGTGCAGGCTGCGGAAGAAACCGGATTACAACAAACACGCACAAAACTAAAGCGTGGAACAGAGCTGGGGCGGGCAGACAGAAAACGATTAACAAAAGATTGATAGATAGAAACAAAATTCTCATCTCTTCCGGGAGGCTGGTGGCGGCTGGAGGAGGACGCGGGAGAGCAGCCGGGAAATATCTGTGAGTTAACCTTCATCTTGAATTCACAGACAACGTGAAGCGGCACGCGGAGGGTAACACACGAGCGTGTTGTGTTGTGTTGTGTTGTGTTGTGTTGTGTTGTGTTGTGTACAGCAGCCGCGTGTCACCGGACCAGCTGGGTGGCTGCAGCCGGGTGCAGGTCTCTGAGTCTCTGTCCTCAGCCGGGTGCAGGTCTTTGGGTCTCTTGTCCTCAGCCGGGTGCAGGTCTCTGGGTCTCTGTCCTCAGATCACACTCGGATGGGTCATGCAGGTCACCTGTGGATGCCGGTGGAACAAGTGTTCCAAATATGTTACTTGAAATACTCTGTTGCAAGCAGGCGTCCTGCAAATACACTTAAAAGTCTCAGTACTCCTGATGCAGCTGGTAAATCGTTAATGTGTTTTAATCGCTTCATATGCTGTTTGGCTTCATCCATAACTATACAATCATCAGTTATTAGATGCACAGTAACGTGTAAAGTGTTAGAAAGCAGCTGTCATATCAAAGTGTAAAGTTGCATACAATAAAAATATTCAACTAAAGTACGAGTACACAAATATATTTACTTACGTACAGCACTTGAGTAAATGTACTTAGTTGCTGTCCAGCGTTGCCGATAGACTCGTCCTTGATCATATTTGTCTCCCAGGACATATGATGGGAAGACTGAAGCTTTTGGTTCAGTGGCAGAAGAAGAATTTTGATATTTTACAAAAACATCTTCAAAGAAACGTCCTGCAATCAAAATGTATTGGATTCAAAAGGTACTTAAAGTATCAAAGGTTTTTTAAAAAAAAGACATCGTCCCAAAACCCCACATCGTCCCAAGTGGCACCGTTCAGAGGATTATGATTATTACTAATGCATTAATGTGAAAATAGCATTTTCATGTTGTTATGGTGGAACATCTTTACGTTGACCAGTTACTACAGCTTTAAAGTACATTCAGTTTATTATATATATATATATATATATATATATATATATATATACAAGGGACAATGTCGGCTCTTCTCTGGACTTCGGGCCGCTTCCACAGATTCCAGCAGGCGTCTGGCTGTTCAGTGGGCAGATAATTAAAATCCCATTAGCCGCCTGGCCGGTGCAGATGGCAGACGGGCCATGCAGGTGCCATGTGGAACATTTCTGAAGGGTTTTCCGGTATTGGAGGCGTTGTGTAACATTAAAGAGGCGCCCCTGCATTAAAACAACGCCAGCAGCTAGATGAGACCTACCTGCAGCAGCGGAACACGAGGCCCGTGTCATCACACTGACGACAGCAGGCTGGATGTTCTTTTGGAGAGTCGTCTCGTCTCGTCTTTATATTTCTTTGTTGCCTCCTAGCGTTTATAATAGCGGCTTAGGTACCTGTTTTGAGGTGCTTGAATTTTACTCTTAAACAGCTGCACGGACCCTGTACCCTCCGTAAAGGAGAAGCTAAATACCCAGAAGTACAGCAAAGGTCACAGCCACTTCAGCAGGGGAGCTGTTTGGAACATCTGTGGGGTTTTTCTTTCACCAGGCTAATTGGAAAATCTCTGGTCAACTTGGCAAAAGTCTTTATTTAGTAAGTCTATCTGCTGCTGAGTTCTCGAAGTGGTGGTTTGGTTTGTGAATTGAGCTGTTTTTTGTTTTTTTTTGTTAAATATGCTGGATGCGTCCTGCGAGCAGCTGATTGTCAGACTGATCTGAAACTCTCATCGTCATCATCTGAGGAATTTGGCACATTATGTGTCTGATTGTTTGCAATGATTGAGGCTCGCGAGAGCTAACTGATTGCATTGTGCACGTGTGCACGTGCGCACACACCCCACACATGTACGCTGAAGGCAGTGCTGTGTCTTTGTGTTAATAAGTTGTGTAATGACATGACTCTTATTGCTGCCAATATCCAACTTGTTTTGGACCTTCCTTTTCTTCCCAGGCGTGTTGATGCAGAAAACTATTTAAATGCAATACCGTGTCACTTGTTTGGCTGCTATATTGTAGCTGGATGTAATTGTATCACGCTGGGAAAGCGACTGAGCACCAGCCAGAGTCAACTGACAAAGACGTTGCAACATAAACACGACATTGGAACATATCCGTTCGGTTTGATGCAACACGTTATGTTGTATTTTGAGCTGTTGGTACATTGTTAATGCATCGGTCGCAGGAAAGGGTCGCATAAGATGAGCAAAGCATATTTTTTGCAGATGGCTTGAGTTTTCTTTTCCTAGGGGTTGAGACGGTGACGCCGAATGCGGATGAATTATTTCCTTGGTGCTCAAAAAGTGACATTTTGAAAATATCAGCAGGACACGTAATGTGGAGGAGGTGGTGCAACCTGGGGGGGGGTGACGTGTTGCTGGCAAATTGAGTGAGCTGGTCCTTTAATTAACAGGCAGCCACAGTTTCCCAGGTGGACATTATGGATTTTCTGCAGTCTCCTGCTGAGGATGGAGGCAGACAGTGGGGGGGGAAACCTGCGGGACAGGTGTGCTAACGGCCAACAATGAACGGCTCAGTCATTTTGCTTGTTGCAGGTCGTCACCGAAGAATAGCGAGTCGGCTTCTCCTCCCCGGGTTTGATGCACGCGACAAAACGCCACCCGTTTCCAGTGAACATGGACCTCAGCTTAAAAGGTGCTCCCAGTAATGGGGCGATTGTGATTGTGGGTCTGTACTGTAAATCAGGCCGTAGTCACCTTTTCTCGGCTTGCCTACTCCAAAAATCCCCGAAGAAAGACCAATTATCCTGCCTGTCCGTCCCACAAGGAAACTGGGCCAGTAGGCCTGCATGTAGCCATGTACTGTGTGTGTGTGTGTGTGCTTTCCAGTAAAGTCCTTGGCTATGAAACACACTGTAGGCTGGACTGTCCTTATGTAACCCTCTTTATCTGCCTCCTCAGCTTGTCTCATTTTCTTTTCCCAACTCGTTCTGGTTCATTATTTCCATCCACCCCCTTTTTTTTTTTTGCTCTTCTCCTCCTCCTCCTCCGCCTCGTCGTGTTCTCTCTGCTCTTGACTTATATATGTTGCTCTCTGCCGGCCTGAGTAAGCATGACTCTGCAGAATGTTGAAAGCAGCCGACACCCGCTTGGCTTTGCGCGGCTGCCCTGGGATCTCTCCCCACCCGTCTCTCTGCGCCTGGTGTGAGATAACACAGTTGACATCATTATCTAAATTTCACCCTTTTGTCCCCGTCTAAGCCCTCCTGCCTGCCCGAACGCCTCCCATGTCGTGCTGCGCTCGGATTAGTTTTAACATGTAGGACTAGAGATGGGGAGACTCTGTTTCTGTCCAGGACCAAAAAAAGAAAAGAAAAGACACCAATGAGGTTTGAGTGAAAGTAAGAGTGCTCACTCGCACCAATGTTTGTGCGCAAGAAAATTCCATTTTTGCTGGCTGAGTCGTCACCGGGGCTGGGTATCAGATCGCAGTAGTTTTTTTTTGGTACCAACCAACACATGTCCATAGAATATCGGATGACCGGTCAAATTTGCAATCTTGATTACTTTTGATCCGATAGTTCCTCCTTTAAATCAAGGTCCTCATTTTGGCAATAGAGCAACGTTCTTTTAACATTTGAGAACTTGGGCTTCTTTTTATTATGTGAAAAAGAGAAGAATGTTGTAGAAAAACATTTATATTTCTGAAAATAAGGTGTAAAAAAATATTAATACTAAAACATATCAAAAGTATATCAAACAATACAGAGCCCGAGTCCTCTTTTATGGCAGATGGTGAAAAAAAAAAAGTGAAAAGCAAGGGAAAGAGTGAGCATCAGCTGCTCAGCGATGGGTGAAAGTCTCTCCAACCGCGAAGTTTTGTAGGAAAGAAGAAAGAAGATCCCGCCTTAGGTATCAACAACGTACGAGGGTCAGATTCAAACTAATTTCTGTCGTTACAGGAGTCTTATTTCTCTGCGTCCCTGCTGGGAATACATTTCACCCAACTGCTGATGGGTTCTTTAATACACGGACAGCGTTTTAATTTTGTGAAGTTTAACTTTAGGAGACGCGGTGGTCTAATTATGCTAGTAACAATAATAGTAATAATAATAATGTATTTCTCTACACAGTCGAAATGGATCTTCACGATAAAGAAATCCTCCCTGGAGAGATTTTGCCTGCAGTGATCATCGGTAAGAAACACACAGACACACACACACACACACACACACACAC
>JAVQJF010065806.1:0-37628 GCA_036023855.1 Gadopsis marmoratus | reverse complement strand
TTTCTATTGTGTTAAGCACTTTGTGCATTTTGTATCTTTGTTGTAAAGCACTTTGAACTGCATTTCGTGTATGAAAGGTGCTATATAAATAAAGTTTATTATTATTATTATTATTATTCACCAGTTTACAGGAATTACGTAGTTCTCAGTTTCTGTCATGTCATGCAGTGTTTTTATTGGATGGTAGGGTACTTTAACTCTTGATTCACAGCGAGCATGAATACCTGTCATCTCTGTTTGTTAATATGGTTTGGAAACGCCCTCACTGACATCGCTGACAGTAGTCTATTCTTTCTCCATCACATTCTCTACATCCAGGGTATTCCCTGCTTATCGAACTCATTATTATTGGCTGCCGCCTTTGTTGAAAATTCAAAAATAAAACCCACAAAGGCTTTTTTAACATAACTTTTGGGGATTTTTTTCAGCAACTGCTTTGATTCGCTTATACCAACAGGTAAATGGCACTTTCACAATTTCTGCAAGATCAAGGTAAGCGATGAATTTCTGTTATTCGTGAGGCAAACGAATGTGTCTTTGTGATGAAAGCTAGGTTAGCCTATGTTATAGAAGTAAATAGGACTGGATATCCAAACTCGGTAGTCTCCTTTTTGAGAGCTAAACAGACCATTTTAGAAAGCAGAAATTCTCGTTCCATCTGTTTAACCAATCGAAAAGCCTTGGCGATACATTTCAAGCGATAACCAGCCCTAGAAATAAACACTGTCATTTTTCCATCTTGGTGTCAAATTGAAATCCCTAAGGACATGTTTGTTTTAAACATGCATGTTTTAAAGCGCACTTTAAAGCTACATTGGCAAACTGTGTACGCTGCGCATGCCACGCACGTTCTTCTGCCTTTGCCAACTTTGTCTCTGAAATATCCGGGGATAACCCTGCCATCCCCCTGTTGGTGAAAGACAGAGCAAAGAAACAGTGAGGGAACACTGTAATTGCAATGGATGAACATACTAAGGCCAACGGTAAAATTTCAGGTGCCTGTACGCCATCATATCAGAAGATTCAGCATGTGCAGAGGTGTTGCAAGAAATGTGTTTTAGTATGAGAGAGTTAAAGGTGTGTTTAACTCTGGACGTGGAGTTTTTGACCACCAGAAGCAATGTTTTAATAACTTCTGTTGATTGATTTAATTTTCAGTGAACAATGCACTAAAAAAAACTCAACCACAGTATGTGAGATCGCTGTATCGGAGATCGGTCACAGTGAACGCACACGTCGGCCATTGAGGGCTGAACATCAGTGATTTCATAGAGTGATTCTGATATACATACATTATTGTATCAAAACCTTCATTACAGTACTACCTTTGGGGAGCTTATCTAGTGGGTGTGTAAAGTACATTAATACTCACTCTGCAGAGCTGTTCTTGTGGTTGTGTATTGGAGAGATGCAGGGTGGGAGGAGCTGACAGTCTTTGTCCAATCGCAGCTTCTTATTGCCATTGACTGCTGATTCACTGTGGTCCGACTGGAATGTAGAAAACACATCTCAGCACATTATGTACGTTTGGGAGAGAAAGGACACAGATTGGGGGGTTGAGCATAAAACATATGCGCAAAACAGGAGAGAATGGTGAGGCACTGAAACGCACTCGAGTAGACTTTCAGTGAAAAATCTCAGAGAAAATTGCATGCCACACCTTATGTTTCCTCTTGATCTTGCTGGTGTGTTTCTCTGTGGGCACCACTATGTTTCCAGGTGCCTGCCTCCTGTGTTTGCCTCCATTCTCTCCTCTCTCCGTCCTGATGGCCAGCCTGGGATTAACCTGCTCTTGCACAGGGGGGTTGTCCAGGACCCCCAGACCTTGGCACACCTTCTCTCTGTCCCTCCCCATCGTCCTTTCCCTCTCCCCAGGTCCGAATCCTTCTCTGTCCTCTCTGTCCGTCTGCCTCTCTCTATCTGTTAATCTGTCTCTGTCACCTTGCCTCTCTCTGTCCTGCAGTAATCGCTCATTTTCTTCTTCCTGTTTCTCCACCTTAGGTAACTTCTGCCTGTCTCTCAACCCTGGCCACTCTCTCTCCTCCTGCTTTTGTCTTTCTCTCTCTGCCACCCCTATCCTCTCCCTCTCCGCCTGTCTCTCTCGGTCTCTCCCTTCACTCCCATCCCTTTCTGCAGTTCCCACTCTGGATCTTTCCCCCAAACCCTGGCCAGGCACCCTGCTGAGCAAACTCAGGTCAATTTTCACCCATAAACTCTGGATCTCTTGGTATTCCCTCAAGGGGGAGAGAGGCACCTCGTGTCCTATGTTGGAAGGTGGTGACATGGACTCCAGGTCTTTGCACTGTCCCCCTAACCCTCCAGGATCAGGAACAGAAGTTCCAAATGAACCACTTATGTTGCTAATGCTTAGGGAGTTACAGCTATTACTGCCGCCATTACCACCACTGCTGATGCTACTATTACTACTGCTGCTACCATTAGTGGTCACATTGCTACCATCTTTGACTCGAAGTCCCTTCCCTCCAAATGTCCCCAGACTGCCAACAGAGGCCAGGCATGGGAGAAGAGGTGTGTGTATGTGTGTGCTGGACAGAGTCTGTGTGTTAATAGCAGAGCGTGTCGTCTGGGGTGGCAGAGCGGGGATTTTGATGGCTTCCTCTGAATCGGATTGGCATTCAGAGGAGGAGGAGGAGGAATCTGTTTCGATGAATTCTCGGGACTTGGGTGTGATTTTGGTGTTTGGACCTCTGTGTTTCCTTTTATCCTGTTTTGAAGACAAAAAATGACAAAAAGACAATGTAGAGAGCTTTGATTTTTATTGAATAATACTATTAACAATAATTAATATACACTGGCTGTGTAATCAGGAAAGCGCACACACGTAACTTAATCTCTCTACACCCTTCACTGTGTGAAATACTAAACACTAGCATGATAAAAAGGGGCTTTTAATCTTTTGCTATCTCAATGAAAAAATCTGGTTCATATGTCATTTGCTGATGCATTTTTAAGGCCCTGCAAAAAAACAAAACAGCAGTTGCCAGAATGAATAATCAGTTAATTTAAAGATATATATTACCCATGTTATAATACCATGCAAATTAGGCAGTATAAACTAGTTATAATAATCCATGAAGCGAAATGTATGATTGTCTAATTTTGCATGTCAGTGATAATAATAATTATATATATTTAAACAATTATTTCTATTTTGTTAAAGGTTCAGTAACTTCCTCTAACAGCTGTACACTGTAGACTTTAGCAAACATTTCTCAAACAGGAGGAAATAGTGCATTTGGGACTATTTTCAGCTGTGGATTAATACACATTTGATGCACTGGTGAGTATTTACAGCAGTGGAAATGAGTCAAAATAAACTACAGTGCCCATGTTCATGGTAATGAAGGAACATGCCACCAAGTGCAACAGTGTGTTCTTTTAGACAACAATGGAGCTCTATGGCACGGAGGAATAAGTTATATCTGGCTTTGGCTACAGAGACAATACTTGTTAGTAGGATCCAGTCGTTTTGGTTGTTTAAAGGGTTTTGTAGACAATAAGATATATATAAAATATCACCGTCTACAGCTGTTTGTGCACCATCAATTCAAAATCCTGACATTGTTCTTGTGTGCCAGCAAGCAGATCCAGCCTGCATCCGCTTTGTTTATTTTCTTGGTAGCTCAGCAGAATTACAGCTGCATTCCTGACCTTGTTCTGCATCCAACCAAAATTGTCCCTCAGATGAGGAATGCTTGATTTTTGATGTGAAATGATCAATGATTGTTTGAAACAAAAGGAAGTGAGTAGCAGCGCTGCGTGTGCAACATGAGAAAGCAGCTACAGAGGTAGATGCAGCGCAGAAAATACCACTAATGTTCCCAGTCCTGAGCAAAACCCACACGCTTGGCAGACACAAAGCGACAGTTTTCTCAAACTTTTGGAATCAGTCCAATGCACATTGCCATCTGCAAAATCCATTTTCAATAAACGCCATGCTGTGTTTTGTTGAAAAAGATTTTTAAAAAACCAGTCCCTTGCATAATGCTTATTTACACTGCTGGCAAAAAGCTTTTCCTTTCTTGAGCAGAAGTCTTCAGCAATGTTTTCTAGAAAGTTCATCTATTCTGACTGTTGACACTAACATTAGCTGTCATGCCAGCTGTTCTGCACAGCTAAGGCTGGCAGCGGATCAGGCATCGTCATAGCACCCGCAGGTTGCAGGTGTTGCCTGCCTCTTGACTTTTAGGTTAGGTTAGGTTACTTTTAGGCAAAATGGGGGGAATATATCAGTTGGCGCAAGTGTAAAGGTACTTTAGATTGCTGTCGACAGCAGACTATGCAATGAACCCTTGATATGTACTTGGTATAGAGTCAACCTTAATACAAAGGATGTACAATGACAGCCCTTGAGAATTAACCTCACAACCTCAGTAATTTTGTTGTCATGGTTGATTCTACATTTTTTGCCTCCTAACCTTAAATACTGTACCTTTAAAGTCATATAGAGTAGCTGAGTCAAAGCCTTGTAGTGGGAAAAGTGGAATTTTGTTTTATGTCTTTTGTTTTCTTGAAGCTGATTATCGTTGAAAAAAAGAACAAACATAACAAGTTGATATGTAGGAATTCAATAGTTAATTACGTGTACTGATTGTGGCAAACATTGGAGCTGTGAATGGATGGCTGAACCTCAGATGTCACTCTCAGAACAGTTCTTTAAGTCTTGTCTTGGGCTGATGAGCCGCTGTTTGCTAGTTGTTGATGTCAAAATGCAGTTGTCGTTGTTTCAGTTGTATTGACGGCTCTGTTTTTTGGTGACTTTTCTATTTGTCCCGATGGCATAAAAATGGAGAGGATATTTCAAAGGAAACAAATATAATGATGTGAGGCACCGGTGTCATAAAGGCCAACAAAGATCAAAACATAGCATGTGCTTACAAAAAAACTCTAGAGCGAGTTGTGTGAACTGATGTTCACTGCTTTTGTTCCTGCAAAGATGAGCGCGTACATTCATCTCTCTCTTTTAGTGTGTCAACCTTACTTCAGTGGATTTCAGACTTTTTCTCTCGAGTTACATGAGGTCAACATTTTCAAGATTATTTTTATGACTATGGGCTCCTTTACAGACTGCGGTTTAGGCTTAAATCACCCTGTTCTTGGGCCTGTGGTATTTCAGTTTTACACATCTAGCATTGTAGAGACACACAATTTTTAACAATATGCTGTTGATTCTTTGTTAATGACAATGGTATTTTGACATCTTTTTTTATTTGAATTTGGTGTTATTAAATAAATTTTTTCTTTAGTAAAAATGATGTAAAGATGATCTTCTACAGCCATGGAGTAATTGTTTTATAATCTTCATTCCAGTAATTTTGTATTTACACCTTAGTTACATAAAGCTGGCTTATTGTAAGTGGTTTTCTTTTTTCTTTTTCTTTCTCCTTGAAACTACCCAATCTTCATAAACCCACCGAGTGTTAACTCATTATAGGTTAAGGAAATGGTTGATGATTCAGTTCAATCTCTTTCACTCCCTCTCTTACTTTCCATATTTCGATAAAACCAGTCAGTGTTGAGACATAATAGTCATGCAATAATACAGTTTCTATTCTGTGGAATTTTATAACTTTGTCAAATCATCCAGAGACTGTAAGGATGAAATGATCATTGCATGGACAGTGTTACATTGCGTGCAGCACTTGGTTTTAAACTGTGTCTTTACATATTCCAGATGTTGATAAGACAAGGCAAAATGTCCCAAAATGCTTCGGACAGGTGCCTGGACGACGCTCACTTTGTACGATATCATTTCAGTGTGCCAGACATAGCATATGCTAACAGACGTTAGTTTTATTATGAGTAATCATTAAAACCATCACTGAGAAGAAATATGGAGAAACTCTCCACGTCCCCCACAAACACACACACAGGTGTATCCCACCCCCAAAAACTAACCTGGCTTCCACTAACAGCAGGTATTGGCAGAGGGGTTTGCTGTAGCGCCGCTGGTGGAGTAACTGCGTTGTTGTTTGAGTTGGCAGCACTGCGAGGTTCTTTCCTGGGGGCTGTCTTCCCACTTGGGGGTTTGCTTCGTGGCCTCGGGGGGTTCTGGTGCTCCAAGGAAGGGGCAGGCAACAGGTCCTTCTCCCTAGCTGCAGGGCTGCAGTGGGAAATATAACACAATAAGAGGAAGCGTCACGATCCGAATTAGATTCACCCTTGAGCAAGACACTGCTACCATAGAGCAGTTTTACACTGACAAACAGTAGAAGATAATGTTTGCAGTGGCCAGCTCCAGGGGGGTGAATGTGTGTTACAATGAAAACATATAAGACAGCATGAAATAATTGAAAACAGCATGTATTCAGCCGAACTTGTTTGGATGTGGAAAGCTTAAAAATGGAATGGAGAGGGGAGGAAGTGATTGAGGGAGAAAGGAATAAAGAAAAGAATCTAGGAAGTCAGTGTTAAGCCAAAGCTCAAGCTGAGCAGGCAGTTTTGCGTGGCTTCTACTCAATCTGGGTGTTTTTCTTAACAGATGTGGGAGTGACAGCGTTCAGTGGCTAGCTGCGAGGAAGCTCAGTGATCCACTGGAGGCTCTGTAAGCACTTAATATTGACCATGTTAAGTTTTAACAGGTTGCATCTAAATTACCTCCCCATACACCTCTGGACCCGGCACACATACAGTTTTAGGTTTTTTACATTAATAAAAGAAGAATTATTCAAATAGGTCTCCTTTCCAACATTTTCAAGAATGGAGTTCCTGGTCACGTAGCCATATATTTCATTTTTATTAGAGATTGTCAAAATGATGTAACGAGAGGCATCTAAATGGTCTTAACTTATATAGCGCTTTTCAACCTAAACCACTAAAACATCCATGCGTAATATGTACATGGAAAAATCTGTATAAGGAATAATAAGAAATAATCTGTATGTCAGAAGGTGTCTTTTGTATTCATTTTTGTTATTGTCAACTGAATCCATCTAACTCAGAATATTACATACTAACAAAAAAAGTGTAGGTGGAATGGAATAAGCGACGGATCAACGATTTATACAAACTGAAACAACACCCACTAATAATTTTACATTGTAAATAAACAATAAGTAAATCATACTTTTGGGATGCAGCTACTTACTCATGTTAAACACATACAACTTAGCCAAAATTACCTATGCTGGTTTGCTCGACTCCATGTCTGATTCTGATTATCCTCCACACTGTTTGATCTATCTGTCCGCCGGGGCTGTTTCTTCCCTGTGGTGTTCCTCCTCGGGGTCGTGACCTCCGGCCCTGACAACAGGCCTGGTGACAGCCTCACCTTTGACCTCTGGCCCTCTCCCGAGGCCTTCTGACTGAGCTTGGCCTTGGCCTTCTCTCTGCTTGGGCTGCGGGGAGGAAGAATTTATTTTTCTTTTATGGTTAGAGATCCATTTTTGATGGTCATTGCCTACAATTTGTCCCTCCTTCTGTCTGTGTGTCATTCATTCATTAATTCGGTCAACAGATGTAATTTGAAAAGTAACTTTGACAAATTTCTAAACAAAAACACTCCTCCTACCAGAAGGCTCCCCTTGTATCCTTGTGTTCCACCGTTGGTGCAGCTGGAGCAGCGGTGCTGTTGGATCCACAGGGCTTGGTCTTGGCAGCCGTACCAACTCCTGGTGCTTCACCCCTTGGAGAGAAAGTGTCCGGACCCCGGGTGATGGAGCCTGGGAAGAGGACCATTGGACCAGAATAAGTATTCCAGATCAAACCACATTTTGCATAGACTGTATTTGCTTTTAGACACAGTTGATGTAACTGTCCATACCAACCTGTGCCATGATGTTCTTGCTGTGGGGGAACCAGGGGTTTGGTTTGAGCTTGGACCTTATTCAACCAGCTGTCCAGCTGCCACTTGTTGGTGGAGGGAGGCTCAGGCTATAGTGGGAAAAAACAATTAAATATTTCAGTAGTAAATACACTTGGCAAAACCTCTATTTTATTAGGATAGTTGTATTTATAGTGTCACTGTTGTAGCAAAAAATTCATATGGCCTGGAAAACCCAGGAGAAGTTACACATGGATGTTTTAAAAAGGGATTTTGTCCTAAAATCATTACAGTACAGTGCTTATTGTTTGCAAACAGAAAAGAGAATTTCTTTTATTGAGATTGAAAAGTACCTCTATCTGATTTGTGTGCTGTGGATTGTTAAAACACATAGCGTATAATGTGTTGCATGCTACTAAAGGATTTCTCTCTCTTTCTCTTAGTGGGTATGACTGCATAAGCCTATGAAACCAGGCAGCGTTGAGCCATTAAAATAATGTGATAAATAATATTATAATTCAGCTTTCTGCAGTAGGAGCTTTATGACTTTCAGAGCACCACCCAGAGACCGTGGGAAGAGACCGTTTAATGTACAGGTAGTCAGACACACTGTGGAGTGAATAGTGGTGAATCATGGAGAGAAAAAAAAAGCCAATGAAAGTGCATCTTTATGAAACGTAAACAAAATCAGAGACGCTTGTCAGAGCTGGAGACACACACAACATTGTCAATATCTTTTACTGCCAATTGTTGAATGATTGCTTAATGATTGATCTCTGTAACAACAGCTAGTTACCCCTGCCTGCGAACCAGCAAAATGAGATTTTGACAGCTGACAAACTGGAGTTGGAAATATGCAAATTAAGGTTTATATTAATAACCTTTTTACTGATGTTGTGTATGTACACTAAGTGACATCTAGTTCTTGTTCCTACTGTATAAAGGTTGAATACACTTACTTTAAATGGCTATGGACTACAGCTAAATTAATGTAATGTGATGTAACACTGAGACAGTTGCTTAACCACAGAAATCTATATACATTATAGAATAATTCAATATCTTCAGAACTTTTTCCACATAACATGGAATACTATAAGAATAATATTGGAGATGTTGACATTTGCTATACTTCTTCACATGAAAATAACAAATGAGTTACATGTGACATGGAATTCACATAAACACACTTGTCATCTTACCTCTGGAGTGTTCGTGCGGGAGGCCTGATTATATTCGCTGTCACTGGAGCTGCTCTCTGATTCGTCTGTGTCCGACTCTGAGCTGCTCTCTGATTCGCTGCTGCTTCCTGATGCTCCACTACAGAAGAAAGACACACACACACACACAAAAGGTTTCTGTTTGTAATGTGCTTGTATCTTAATAAGTAAATCCAACAGTTGGAAAATCAAAGGAGAATTCTTTTTCGAAATCCACTGTGACTACAAACCAGCAAAGGACTGCTGTTACTATCTGTAAAGTTAGAGGGAAAGAAATCCACAACACCACTGTCACTACTAACAGGGTTACATCACAAAGTTTCACACTTTCATACACCAGACAGGGATGCCCACTCTCTCCTTTGCTATTTGCTATTTGCTATTTTAAACGAACCAACTGCTGGCTCTATGTGGCTGAACTGAAAAGGAAACTCTGGGTTCAATCTTCCAATTCAGAATACAAGATTCATCTTTATCAACAGGTGGAAATATGCCGTACTTCCTATCTTAGAAAACACAAGGCCACTGGGTTGCTTCATCTTAATCCCACTGTACTGCTAGAGAAAACCTTTGACCTCAACTTAACTTTGTATTTTCATTGATTTCAAAGACCTTACATCCAAACAGACTTCCATCATTTCACCTTTGAAAATGGAGAAATGGTCAATCTGTCTGTCCACTCTACACTCTACTTTCTTCACTATGACTTTGCAAATCAGATGCGTTACCTTGTTTTGAGTATCCTTCCCTAAAAACATTAAAATTTCAAGATTACCCTTCATAGGTAAAAATATCAAACATGACAACTGCTTCAAAATCATTTGAATTCCCTGATCTTTTGACAGCCTGGCTGATCGATTTCAGCATTTTCAAAATACAAATGAAACCTGCATGTGTGACATGGAACACGTTGGCTTCATCTCTTTATAATGGAGCCCTGTCATCGTTACTGACTCATCCTGCCAGTTAGTCTCAATCAGTGTCAGGGATATTTAAAGCACCTGCTGGGACATGGCTTTCTGTCTTGCCCCACTTTATCCTGTGGCTTTGGATTCAAGATTGTAGCTTCCCTACCAGCCTATTTTGAATGAGCTGACTGACCTGTGAATGGGCAGAAAATGTTTGTTGGCAATCCCATAAAGTGGTAAATAAGGTGCCGGACAAGTATTATTGGTTTATAAATTATTTTATTTTTATCAATACAGTGCAGTTGATAGTGTAAGCTGTACAATAATATATGTTGTGCAGTATGGAGTTGTTCTCTGATTTTGGTTTGGTTTTCGCTCATAGCCTCATTTGAACCAAGTCATCCTGGTTATCCCTTCTCAGCATGTTGTGGTGAAATTTGAATCTACTTATAATAAAGAAATGATTTCCTGCCTCACACAGCATGAAACACCACTATACTGACTTTCAACTACTAATCCAATTTGTTAGATCCAGCTACTACTGATTTTTACTGTAACATTGTCTTGCAGTGGAGAACATGCCTGATCAGTTCATGACACTTTGTATCTTACTCTCTTCTCTATTGAAATTCCCCAGGTGGTGTAGCGCTCATCTCATTCTTCCTCCTCCGTACATACAAAATCTCCTCCACTCTCCGGGAGAACAAAACAGACATCTTCACCGCATATTTCAGGCCACACATTCATCTCATATGTGGACTTGATATAAAGGTATGAGCCCAGTCTTATCAAAGGTGAGATTCAAGATCATTCATAATCTACTCCAACTACCTCAATTAGCAGAACATGTCATCAAGCTCGTCAGTAAAACAGAATGCTCTCTAAGCGGTATGATTAATCGTATCTGTTCTGCTGCGATTTTGTTTCTTTTCACCAATTTAAAAACAAGAATAATAATTGGGGAAGCCAGCCACCCGCTCACTGATTCAATAAAAATGTGGCATCTGATACAGAATATAATAAAAGTCCATTAATAAATGCATAAACACAGTGTTTTGAACCTGTTCAACTGTCTCATCCTCCCTGGTGTTTTGGTTGGCCTTGCGTTCATCCATCCTTCCACACTGCTTTGAAATGGCCTTCTAGAGGCAACACACCCACTCGTCCCGACTTAAGAATACACACGCATGCACGCACACACACACACACACGCGCACACACACACACACACAGACTGCAATTATGTGTAGTTCTCTTTGTGTGTGTGTGTGAGTGTGCACATAATTTCAGTTCAAGGCTGCCATCACAGCAGGCACCAATCTGTGTGAGCAGTCAAGCAGCAAATCCATCAACTGTTCTGCAGGCAACACACACACACACACACACACACACACACAGTGACAGATACTGTATGAAAGCAGTCTCTGCCCTGTTTTTCTTCTTCTATCATTACTCATCTCTTCTCTTTGTCTCTCCCTCTTTCTCCCTTTCAATTTCAATTAAATTTTCACCTCAGTTTGCTCTATTAGCATCACAGTTGAAACAATATTGGCAGAACATCGAGTTAAACTCTGTGTATACGTGGGTGTGTTTCAGTCTTCCCTATGCAGACCCTCCTCCATGCAATCGCTGCCAGTTGTGTGTTTGGAAAACATATCAAAGCGGCACGAGGAACTGTTTTGAGCTAATATAAGAAGAGAAAGCTAGTTAGATTCTGATTTTTTACGAAACAACGCAAAATGCCGCAGAGAATAGCAAGATCTTGTCTGTCTGGATTTTCATTTTGGTTTTCATTGCTGGTGCTGGCTGGTAAATCAGCTTCACAATAAAGCAAGAAACGTAATCAGAGATACGATTCCTATTAAGTAAGTTAGTGCTCATCATATTCAGCTTTCTCTCTAAGCAGGAGAATTTGAATTTCTTTCATCCAAATTATTACAAAGTAACCTGGGAAACTATTGATGACGCCAAACACATACCTACCTTAAAAGGCGATATGGCAAATGTGTTAGAAAACCCTCGCCTATTTACACATCCAGCAGACACAAAGCAGCAATGTAAGTCCAATTATTCACTCTCCTTTTGGTTTGGTTTTGGTTTCCAACAACTCCTGAGAAAAATATATCATTCTTAAGCTGCTAAATAGTTTTTTTTTTGTTGCTAAAAACAGCTGCCTGCTGCTGCTGAAAACAGGGTTGATGAGAGTACAGTAATGCTGCTGGTCGTAAAAACCAAAACAACGACCTGAAAGATGCTAAAATGCTCTACAGAGCTGAGGGGAACTGCAGAGCTCTCTGTGGGTTCTTCACCAAAAGCGACACCTTTCACATTACACATAGTTTTTTGATCTGTTGTTAATATTAAAATATTATAATCAGTCAATACGTTTCCAGCTGCCTGGAGTGGAAACTGACAGAAATTTGACAAAAGTCAAAATGGTTGGTTAAAACATTTTGCTACTCTTACACCAGGATGCCACCTTAGGTACCTCCATATGCTTTTATTTTGTCATGGTTAGACCGTAGCCAGGATTTTAAAAATACTGAGGTCACAGAACGTTGTCTCTGTTTTCCCTATAATTGCAACCAGATCACAAAGTCATTTCCAGTAAATTGTTTGGGAAATTGGGACTTGGCAGTATAAACATTTAAAGTGTTACCATTTAATTTGCCAACATGAAGGCCTACATGTCGTCTCAAAGCCCCCTACCCAAAATAAAATTCTGCTGAACTGAATTCTGGTGGAAACATTACCAGATCATAAAAATAGTGAAATCAACCAGTACAATGTCTGAGATTTTAACTGCAAGAAACTCCTCCAAGTTTACCAAAACTCAGATTCAAAAATGTACGAAAACCTTTACCTCAGTCTCTTTAATGACAGCCATGGTGGACATACGTTAAAAGTGAGTGAGTACATAGTTTTCAGACAAAAGCAGCTTATAATAATAAACACTATCACTTAGTTTACTGGAGAATAATAATTCTTTGCGATTCTCCTCCACTAACTCCACTTGATTTGGAGTGGGGGGTGCAGCCAGTCTAGACAATGTATCACAGACAAAGTCCAACTGCTTCTCACTGTGCCACAAAAAATAATACCATTTTGGTGGATGCTTTATTTCCTAAGGACCTTATTGTTTGATGAGTGCCTACATTTTAACTCTGGGAAACAAACCACTTCCCCTGGTGGGCTAGCCCACATTGTCGATACGACATTTGGCATGAAATCAAGGTGAGAACAAACATCAAGCGAGTGTCTGCTCTGTAGAGGTGTGGAAGCTCTCACTTGTCATTATAGTGCTGGAATTGCTGCATAAGATAGGATTGCTGGGATTGCTGGGCAGTGCATAGGGGGATGTATGAATGACGTTTGCTGCATGTCATATTTTTTGGGATGTTTACAACATAAAATGCCTGTTTAACTCGATGAGAGAAACTCTCCAATGTGATGTACATGCTATACCAAATTCTGCAAGGCACATTTATACATTTGATAGTAGTGTTTTTGTTGCGTTTCATATCATCCTTTCATTTGCCCAAAAGATGAAATTGGCAGGAAGCACGAGACGAGTCTGTATTTCCCACACTGATATGTTTGTGTTTTTGTTTAAATAGCACCGTGTGAAGTTAAAGGAAAGTGTGAGTGTCTTTTCCTCTCAATGGGATTTTTAGTTGAGTGCTCTCTAGCCTATTTTATTCTGGCAACATAAACAGTATGCGCTGGAGGAACGAGATGAAAGGAGATGAGTATGTGTGTGAGAAAGCATTACATCTGGCTCGCTTTCCTCCTTCTTTTCTTTTTTTTTGTCAGGAATCAGCCGTCGAAAATAATTTAATGCCGTAGTCGGTGCCAAATTAAAACGCCAGCTGGTGCAGACAGACAGACTGGCTGTTTTATTGAACATTTTAGATACATTTCGTTGAAGACATATAAACTTCATCCAGGAGTACATTTGTTCAAAATTTTAGCAAAGGCAATATATCTGGATGGATGCCTTGATGGACATCCACTCAGTATTTTTTAATATATTGTCCTTGTAGTCAGTTATTGTAAAATATATGCCACTTATCTGCATGTGAAATACTGCTGTTCTTTAAGCATATAAAATAAAGTTTCACCCATTTGTTAAAAGGTATTTTTGTATCTTTTCTTCAGGTATACCTCTGTGAAGTCTTATTTGCACCCCAGCTCTCATTATCAGCCACATACTCTTCATATCCTTTGTTTCCCATAATATCTTATCTTTCCTCATTCATGCATTTACAACCTCTTTTCATCTCAATGAGAACATGACGAACTAAGGAAAACACAACACAAACACTGTGAAAACACTATATAAAGACAATTTCCTCTTCAACGTTTCACACGTGTGTCTTTCTGTACATCGACACAAGTCTTTTGCTTATTCAGGACGCGCAGCCTTCACTCTCTATTTTCTGTGTGCATGCCTGTGTCAGTGTTGCATAAGTAACACAGATAAGACTTACAAAATAGCCTTTGTCAGATCTTCAGGCTCCAGCGGAGGCTTCGGTGTCTGTCTGTTTATTTTGTGTGATAAAATCACAGGCACAACAGGGGAAATGAAAGGCCTCACAGCCTTGACAAAATGATCCGCTGGTTTGATATGTCCAGGGGGCGTTGCAAGATCCACACGACGCCCACATACTTACAGGCCGCCGCTATGCTAGCGGCTACACCTCTGGTATACAGTGACTTACAAAGCTGCCAGTATTCGTGCTTGGCTCCATCGGCAAGGTCAAGTGGAGAAGTGGCTGTAAACAGATAATGTCTTTTTGCAGTACACCTGAGAGTCACCCGAAGAACACTGCTGTGTGGATGCAGGTCAGTTCACTCATGTTACTCGTAAAAGGGAACGGCCTGAAAGTAAAGTAGATGCTGGGTCACTGGAACAGTTCAGTCTTTGTCACCACTCCAAGGTTGTGTTCAGTCAGAAAAAAATCCCCCAAATCCCCACTCTCATTCATGCCGACGAGGCAACTGCCTTGATGCAGCGGGGGTGCAATTCAACATCATCTTCCTCAGCCCATCAAATACATGCAAACACAGAAGAAGATCACTTTGTACCACGAATGGTGTACTTCTACTGTTGACATCATGATCACCACTGCCGAGGATAGAATTACTCAATGTCTCAGTCATAACTGTCCCATAATATTACAAACCGCTGTGCAGTGATCTATTACTCAGACTGGATCATATCTCGTCGTCTTGTTACCAAACAGTCATGCACCAACACAGCCCCTTGCTTTTTTTTTTTAACACATTGCTGTTATCAGTCTGAACGCCTGATACATTATGAGCTCCAACTTTTAAAAAAATCCACTAACTGAAACTGTTGATATCTAGCTTCATTAGTCTGCTAGGTAGCGAGCAGCAATTTAGCAAAGAAACTGAGATTAATATTCAAATATTAATAATTACAAGTCAGCACCAATTCTAACTGCCAGTCTGTCTTCAACTACATTTCCTGCTCCTTCCACTCTGCCCAATCTCATCAGTCCTCATTACATTTGACATGAATTGAACTGAACTCATGCTGGTTAACTGAATTAACTTTGCAGCCACTGTGAACACGGATACAAAGAAACCGTGTTCTTAACTTATCTCCTTGTGTTTTTTTTGTCTTTTTAATCTATTGTATCTAGTTTTTAGTCTAGCTTTTATTTATTAGAGTATTTGTTTATTATTGTTTTTATTATTATAGCTTATAAATCTATTTGATTACCTTTTCAGCATTTGTTGTTTCTCACACGCATTGGTCTCAAATTCTTACCCTGTTATCTAAGCATCTAAGCACTTTGAACTGCACTAACCTGTATAAAAAGTGCTATACATAAGTATGATTGATCGATTTAACTGAGTTAAAGGTCCAACCCTGCTTTTTGCAGCCATACACAGTATGTATTACAGGTATATCTTATGCAATTGAAATGATGAGAAAAATATCAAACACTGATATTTTGTGATACTGAATCCATTAAAACATCTTTAAACATTACTTAACTGAAAACAGACGTTACACGTTACAATCCCGTTTTGTATGTTGGTGATAGTGTGATCCTCCACCTTTTATTTATATTTAGCAATTATTATATTTCGGAATTGTACTTTCAGAAAGCTGTCCTTTGCGTCAGGTTTGATTTTGCACCAAACGTGAAGTGAGAGCTCCAGCGCGACGGCATTGGACTGCTGCTAGATCATGACACGACACTGACTTGCTCTTCATCTCACAGAATTCAATTCAGTTTTTATTTATATAGCGCCTTATCATAACAAAATTATCTCAGGACACTCTTTCATATAGAGCAGGTGTAGACCGAGTCTTTATGTACTCAACAAATTCCCACCATGAGCACCACTAAGAGACAGTGGCAAGAAAAACTCCTTTTTAACAGGAAGTAACCTTGAGCAGAACCAGACTCTGGCTGGGCGGTCATCTGCCTCGACCGGTACTGTGGTACTGTAGCAGGTCATGGCTGATGTTTACCCTCCACTTTGCTCTTGACTTGACTTGAGCTGACTGTCTAGTCACCTGAGACAGGATGTCGGGACCATTTTCCCTCTTCAGACGGGCGTTCTGCACGCTCAGCCTCGACTTCTACCACCTTTATCTTTTGATCGTGTCCTGAAGGCTCTTCCCTCCCTTATGGACCCCTCAACCTCCACTGTCTTTGCTATTTCCTCTAGAGAGTAACTCTTGAAGATTAAAAAGGGTCTGATTTCACAGTTCATCCTAGGTTTTAGAAAAAACATGAACAGGATAGTGAAAATGTGTACATTTTACACATGGCTGGGTTTTTTATTCTGTATCAAACTAACCGTTTGACCCACACAACAATAGTAATACAAATAGGGACCCTTAGTAGGATTACAGAACTTCTTTCTTGAGTGTTTCTTTCCAGCAGGTTTGAATACAGTAGCTTTAATATAGGATAGATACAGGACTGCAGCTACTGATGAGGTTCAGTTCATGTATGTGTCGCAGTAATCTGTTAGGATGTTTGGTAAGTTTAATGATGTGATGTGTTTACAGTCTACAGTTACAGAAATATTACAAATAATAATAATAATAAACTTTAGCACCTTTCATACGTGGGGGGGGGGGGTAGCTCAGAGAGAAAAGAAAAAAGAATAAAATAAAATAGAATAAATAATAAACACATAATAAAATAGTGCAAAAATTGCGCAATAGAAGCAAACAAACAGATTGGTAACAAAGACGAGAAACAACAAATAACAAAAACATTTATGCCAGAAACAATGGAGTTTTTGAAAGGAAACACAAACAAAGGCATACGACCAATAAAATATGTCAGGAAAAAACAAAACAATACATGTTGGATATCATATTTTTTAGACTAAAAATCTTAAAAATAGTCAATGTTAGACAATGTTGTGATTCTTGCAAATAGTGAATTTAAATTTGGTTGAGAGTCAAGAATGAATTAGGTGGGTGGGATTATGCTGGGGGAATTCATGACATCAGTATCTCTAAATTCCTGGCTGCAGTCCTGCATATATGAATGTTTGATTACACTCTTCTGTCAGGTGAGTCAGTGATATTAATGTTTGCAGAGATCACTGGTTATGAAGCGTACATATACGTAAGTTATGAACAATTGACTAATTGTATTTAGGTTGCTATGCAATATTGTCCACATATTGTGGATCTATTCATTATCTTTACATACTGAACTGTCCCATTCCTCATACATGATTTCAGAGAAGAAGCAAATATTAGCATTAGCACCTATAATCATTAAGCCTTCCTCCAGGGTCCATCTGTGTTACACTGTACGGCTCAGTTTGGACTGTGTCACCGTTAATTAACCAACAGGAATTGAACAGAAGGAGGACATTCAACAGACAATAGACAGTTACAGGGTTTTTTTTCTTCTCTCTCCTCCCAATCGCTTCTGCTGGAAAACTGAAATGATCAGCCTCTAAAAACAATGGAGCTAATGGCTTTGAGCCAGACAGGCCGCGGCTCAGATGAACTGCATTCAGTAGAGACAAGATGTAACAGAGTGTGGAGCAGGAGGATCACGCTGAAAAATGGCAGCTGTAGTCAATATTTCACATATAGTACTGTAGGTAAAAAATAGGCTCTTAACATGACTAAAAAACTGAGTGAGAATACGCAGAATTCTGAAGGTATCGAGGGACTGTGAAGTGAAGATGTGGAGGCCATCTGTGCTCAGTTCATCTGTCATCTTATCATCTGCCTTCAGCTCGATGCTCCTGCCCTCCACTTGGCAGGGCTTTCCGCTGCACAGCTGGCTTTCCAATCTCTCTCTATCACTCACCCTCTGCGTGCGTGCGTGTGTTTACATGCATACTCGCATGTGTGCTTGTTTATCTCACTCTGAGGTGCATGTAAACGTATGATATATGGAGCATTTGGACAGGATTTATGAAATTATTGCATTTGCTCTGTCGCAGTTTACCAAATATATAAAGCTTTTTGACCCAGGAACAAGCCACTGGTGCATAATTGTACTAGAAGTGGAGGAATACCATTCATACATCCATTGATAATTAATAATATTATATATATATTTTAATTATATTACAATCTGTGTGTTTGCATGTGTATATGTTAATGTGCTAAATTATGAACAGGGCATTATAAATCGCTGTAAAATCCTATGTATTTAGCAAAAGATTTTACTTTGAAGGGTACAGTTTAACACCCATGGGGGGACTGAGACTATTGATTCAATGAAACACACCTGAGCCAGTATGATATCTACAGTATGCACTTGATGAAGAGCCAATTTGGGCTCAAAGCTGAATGTAATACAGTTTAAAGGGAGCACATCTTTGGGAAGCAGAAATACTGTTTTATTTTTCCTATTTTTGCTACATTTACTAAAGTTTTGCTAATACATTATTATGGGAGCAGATATGTTTTCATGTACTGTAAGACAGGGAATAGTCTATATTTACAAGTACAGCGACCTAACTTTACGCCAGCCTTACTTCCTGTTTTCACTTTGGACGTCTTCCCTGGGAAGGTTGTCCTCACTCTGTTTACTTTGGGTGTTTTTGCTCTATATGTGATGCTGAATTACTTTAAACAACTGTAAAGTAGGCATGTTTATATATTTTTTACGTTTTGGAGCTACAATTTATTCATTTTTAAAAGAGAACTTGTGGCAGGGCTGCCAAATATCTTGCAATGCTGGAGTGTACTGTAGAGAACATATTGGCTGGCATGGAGCATTTTGTCACTCTCTTCACAGGCACAGAGAGCATTTATAAAAGAAACACCCTGTGGCTGTTTTGTTGGGACGTTACGCTGATGTCATTTCTGGCGCCTTGCAATAAAATGCTGAAAGGCAGTCCTGGGAAGTGTGGTCCTCATTCAGTACAACAGTGCAGAGGCAGACCCACTAAATATGCATGCATTGTTTGTCTTTGTATGGTGTGCGCGCGTGCGTCTCAATTGTGAGAGTGTTTTCTCATCCCCTGATTACTCAGAACACATTGTCTTGCACACTTCACTGAGGTTTATTGTGTAATTCGTTAGTTAAACATACAATGCCAAGATTCAATCTCATGTATCAGACAAAATCACTCAGTGCATTTATTATAGAGGGTTGCTTGTGTGTCATAAATTATGAATATCAAGCCAAAAAACATAAAACCTATTCACAAGTGTGCATGAGTGTGTGTATTTGTGTGTTTGCCCGGGGCAGTACTGTGGGGAAGGCTATAATAGGTTCCCATTCCTACATATGTAGTGTAATGCTCCCTGGCAGCAGCAGGAGCGACAGTGTTTGAAGAAGTGCATCACATTTGAACTCATGTCACACTTGATGCCCCTGACTGGCAGGGTGCGGCTTAACATGTCTGTGTTTTTAACCTGCTGACATGTTCGTATTATTGATCATGATTGTAAACACAGATACTTTTCAGCAGATGTAAAATGATTTATTGGTTTCTTTTTCAGCAGGGTTGTGTAAACTTCTAGTTGTCTCTGGTATAAATGCTGTTTAAGTGCCGCTCTCATCATACTAAGAAGTAAAGACTTCAGTTTGTCAACATTTTACCCATAAACCCATGCTGTTAACCAACCTGCTTGGAAGGGGACTGAGAATGCCTCTAAGGTTCAGGGGTTCCTGGGGTATCTGGTTTCAAAGGGCATCCATTTCACCGGGTCAAACAAACCAAATTACAGAAGTAGACAAACACACACACACACACACACACACACACACACACAAGTGCACAAAATATGCCACTAAATGTAACCTCAAAGGTTAGCTGACACTTTTGACAGACAAACGTCAGAGCAAAATGAGACAGAATCTGCACATATCTTTTGTTACATCTTTTGTTTATTCTAGGAAGCTATCATATCTTATTAGCTGTGTTGCACAATCAACATTTATTTTTAAACTTAAAATTTAACCTTCTCTGTTTGGAGGAAAAACTGCTCCACAAAAAGAGGAATGGTTAGTAGTTATGTGGCAGAAGTCACTGGTACAAATTTGTGTAGGCTGTGGAATCAATTGTGTGAACTGTCCTGTTAGCGACCGAGATAGTTAGTATGCTACATGACCGTTAGCTAACTGCTAATTGATGGTTAACAAGCCAGCTAAAATGCAGAACTGTTGTGATGGACTACTGCTCGAATGTTTCTGGCTGACTTGTTAGCAGTTAGCTACAGTGTATTGACGTCACCAAGCTTCTAGCACCGCTTATTTATTAGCGAGGACGCACGGATGAACTTTGTTTTGCCAGTTTCTGGAGTGACGAGGGGCTAAGGTGTGCTGCGTTACTTTTTAACAACGGAAGTGTTTTTGGAGTCAGTGTTCATTCGTCCCGCAAAAAGCCAGCGCTCACACAGTACAGATGTTAGCTGATGTTAGCTTTCTAGCAATGTACGCACCAAACATTTGAGTGTAAGCTGAGTGTGCTAAGACTCTGGCTGATCACTACCCTCTCCTTTTTCCGTTGTCTCTGTATGTATAGGAATAAATTGCAGTCACAATGCCTCAGAACAAACATTTTTAACTCACACGGTCATGTGTTCACCTCAACGTGTGTTGTCCAGGGCGAGTTTGCCATCACTCGCATCTTTTTTTCTATTCAACGTCTTAGTAATGATATCACTACTAAACTAATTAGAATTAAAAGACAAGGCTATATAACTCCAGGCAGTTTTCCTCACCGGGGTATATAGGATAAAACATGCACATTGGATGTAATGAAGAAAATACAGGAGATTGCAACAAGATTTTAAAGATTACAGAGCAGAGATATAAAAATGATATGGTCTAATATGGTGGGTGGGATGGATGAGGTGCGTTGTTGTATGTGTGTGTGGCAGCAGCATGATTGGTATGTGGGTGAGGTTGTCAGAGTAATGATATTTTTTTTAAATGTTGGTGTGTCTGTGGTGTGATGGTGTGAGGAGTGTGGGTGAATGTGTGTGTGTTTGTGTGTGTGTGTGTGATGCTCTCCAGAGGGGATATAGCCAGTGGATCGCTCGCAGCATCTCTAGTCCCAGCGTCCCCGCGGACATGTGTATGTGTGTGTGTGTGTGTGTGTGTGTGTGTGTGGTGTTCAGTGGATCAGGCTGCAGAGTGAATGGACTCATTAGCGGTAGCAGAGTAACACATGGCCTGGGGCACACACAGACACAAAGCACACTCTCTCTCTCTCTCACTGTCTGTCTCTCTCTCTCTCACACACACACACACACACACAAGCAGTCACACTCCAGATTTGCATACTAATGCCTTCAGACTGTGAACACAACGAGCCTCATTTATAAAAGATTCTTATATTCTTATGCACCATGTCTGGGCTTTGCAACACGTTCCAAGCAAAAGATGAACTTATGAAAAATTGATCTCGGTGGCAAAATCAGCTGTTTACATGAATTATCTCCCAATGTTCTGTGATGTTACAAATGCAACTAACATGTTTTTTCTAATGATTAATTAGGTGACTAGTTCCCCCAAGATGTTACAGGAAGACAATAACGTGCCACAGTGTGTAGCCCACACAGAATGTGACTGTGGAAAATGTAAAAAGACTTTATCACCTTCAGAAATGACAAAGATAAGTTATTATGAACAGTTGTTCATCAATGTTGTGTCCGGTCTGTTAGATTTACCTCAGTCTAACGTACAAATGGGAAGCAGCAAGAGAACTTAATTCCTTGCCCAATAAATTTAATATTGCGAATTCAACCTATTTGCTTAAATGAGATTCTGGTGTCAGTACAGACAATAAAATGGGATAATATTGACTCTCAACAAACATGCATTGATGGCTGAGCCATCTCAATCAATGTTTTAAAACACAGTATATGGATTCTGGGTAACGGAGTGAAAACATTGCCACCAATATGATGAAAGAAACTCCTCCAACATCCACTGCAGCAGCTCCGCCCCCCCCGCCGGAGTGATTGACAAGGACAGTCTTCTGCCTCATGCTCCACTTTGAGACGAGAAGCGCACTTCCATTGATCCTGATCTTCTGAAATAGTTTCTGCTCTCACTGACAACCAGATTATTCAGTTATTTTACGTTCACCATCAAATTGAATCTAGATTGTCATATTTTCATTTTAAATTCTGTTCTGCCTTTGCTGTGGACAGCCAAACTATAAGCAGCAGCAGCGAATCTAGTTCTAAAGCTTAAAGCTGCTCAAATCAATATTTTTAAATTAACAAAAGATCATATGACTCTGTGTAATGTGTGAGGGGTCGCTGTTAGTGAAAAAAAACCCACAGAGAAATATCACCGCCTCTGCAGTTCTCCTTGTTTTAGCCTCTTTCAGCTCACTGTTTTGGTTGAATCTCACCACTCTCATCAGCCTTGTTTTAAAGAAATAAAGCTCTGATAAACTCATTGTACACTACCTGCTCAACAGCAAATGACAGGCAGACAAAGATAGTGACTATAACTGGTGAACACAGAGGAGCATTTAGCAGCCAAAGAGCCAGATATTTCCCTCAGGAGTTGGTGGAAACTAAAAATAGAGATAAAAGGAGAATGATTATTGGACTTCAGGTGTTCAGGTACACCACGCCAAATGAATGCTAATATTGCTCCGTATCTGCTGAATTTGGAAACAGTTCGCAATAGCAACTTTATAAGGCAATAATATGTCAGTGTTGTGTTTACCGCTCGTTTCCGCTGCCCCCAAGTGGCCAAAAATTAGATAATGCAAGTTTAAGTAAAAGTAGTAATGTCACATTTATCATTACCGTGAGCAGTAATACTCCTGCATTCAAAATTTTACTGAAGAGAAATTACACTTACATTAGTAACAAAGTCTTTAAAGTAAAAGTAATCATTATGAAGTATTACATGGTTACATATATTATATTATTGGATTATTATAGATGCATTAACATTTAAGTTATTTTTAGGTAAAAGGTACATTTTCTTATATATTAATGTCATGATCTGTGTATGTGTGAGTGTTTGTTTCCTGTTTTCTGTTACGTGTCCTGTGTACTTCTGGTTTTGTGGGTTATAGCTTAGTTTCTCCTGTGTTTGAGTCAGTGTCCTGTCTATGCTTGTCCTTGTGTGTCCCTGATTGTTGATTGGTTTCACCTGCTCCCTGTGATCTTTCCTGTGTTCCCCCCCCCCACCCGGACTCTCTGTGTTCACGTTGGTGTTTTGGACTTTGCTTTTCTTCGCATCCGCCTTACCGTTTGTATGTGCTTTTTTGTCTCCGTTAATTAAACCCCTGTTTCCCATCACTGCATTTGGGTCCTTCCTCCACCGCCTACACCCCCAGAGCCTGACAATTAAAATGTATTCTGCAATAAAACTACTGTTACTAGTTACTATACAGCAATAGACTAAAAAGTAAAATATTTCTGCAGAAGTAGAAAGTAACATCAAATGGAAATGTTTTTATCTCAAAGCAATATTAAAGAGGGTTCCACACACTTTCAAGCAAGTTTGATAAAAACCCAATATTACAGTCAGGACGAAGCCTTATATGTTCACCGTATGCTCTGTTATGAATGAAAGTCAAATGTTAAATCTGTGCTACGCCATCATGAGAGTACATTTAGTAAAAAGAGGGCTAAGGAAATCTTCCTCGGTGACCTTCTATCATGTATACTTGTGTGATGATACACAGGATTTGAACCACAAAGGTGAGCGTGCAGCAGCAGCCCAGTTCAGATGTGGAGAGATGAATGCACTAACCTACAAGTAATGAGTGTAGAGGACATCTGCTGCCTAATTTCAAATGGTACAGAGTTGTACGAGTGCAGGCTGGTGACTGGGGTTATCAAGTGGGCACCTGCCATCACAGATGCTTCAGTGAATTAGAGCCACTACACTTCCAGAAAGCGGGAAAGTGGTTGCATTTGCAATAACCTTCAAATGTTACTAATCATAGAAAGATACTTTGATCCCCACTCACGACACTTCAACGGCATCCAGCAATCCTCTTCATCTTTTAGATGTAAGGTGATGTTTAGTAAAATAATAGATCTGTACACACAGCTGGTACATACAAAATGTGAATGCCTTTGCTCAGTTTTGTTGTAGCACAATAGATATGACATTGAGATAAATAGATCACCATGTTGCAACACAGAGTTTGGCTATTTGTCTTACCTTACGGCTGTGCCTCTGGCTTTGGGCTTGTCAGACACCTGTCAATACACATACAGAGAAACCATAAGTTATATCAATATATTCAGTTTGGATTCTGAGAACAGTTTTATTTTTGATTTGATTGACCTCAAATTCCAATAATTAGATTAGAACACAAGTACATTTTCACTTCTGTTTCGCAGACATGCAGGCTTTGACCAGATTGTGAATGATGCAAGAGCGTGTATGACCAAAATGATGATGATGTCAGAGGTTGTGCTTCTTGTCTTACTGGTTCTGTTCGTGTTAAAAGGCAAATGTGAGGCTGTTTGATAAAGCCATGACAGACAGTGAAGCTGTGAAACAAAGAGCTGCTTTTATTGATTCTCTAATAGTCCAAGTTACTCTTGACAGTTCACAGAATCAATTAATTGATTGACTTGTTAATATAAGATTAATTTAATGGAGATAGGCCTATATATAAAAATCTATAAATGTTATTACTAAAATGTCATTTTTAAAAATAAAAATGAACAGGAGGTGTATGTCTGTAGCAGCAAAATTAAAATCGTACAAAAGGTGCAGCATTAATACATTTTCAGAAAATCTACCCTCAATATACACCATTTTCTTCTACCGCTACTACTATTATTAATACTGTACTGTTTAACATGTACATTACAGAGCTATTTGCTTATTTCTGGGTGTTAGTAACTTTGCCAATTTTAGCCATCAGTGGGAGATGAGATTGTGAGAATGAATTCACAATATTATGGGAATGAATTTGGAATTTTTCAAGCGAAAAAGTGAATATTTAGAGAAAAAAGCCTATAATAATGATAATAAAGTCATAGTTTTTTGGGAAAAAGTCTTAATATTTGAAGCAAAACATTGTTTTTGGTGGAGAAAAAAGCAATCATTTAAATAAAAGTTAAATATTTAACAGTCCACGTGGGCTGGGCATGACACAATAAATAACATAACTACTACGACTAATAATAATAATAATAGTACCATAATATATACTTCATGATTTTTCTTTTCTATTCTCTTAACAAGGTTAGTTAAGTACTTAACACGGAATAAAAACTACAGTATAAATTATAGATTGTACTAATCGATACAACTTGAAGACAATATCCAGCTTGTCCCTTTCATCCGCTTAACGCTCCACTCTTCTGACACTCACTTTTCTCCTCTCAATCTGCTCTCTTTCTCTTCCGCTCTCATTCAGCTAAGAGAAGTGATTTTCGTGTCATTAAAATGAGCGAAACCTCTCTATTTTCTCTTAATCTTGTCTTCCTTTATCCCCTCCTGCCCTTGTTTCCTCCCTGCCCTCCGTCTCCACCCCAGCCTCTGTTCACTCCTTTATTTCCATTCATGCTGCCCTCCTTTCAGTAAAAGAATGGGGTGATTATGTTTGGCAGTGAAGCAGCCCAACCTCATCTCCCTCTGTCAACTCCGAGTCAATTTTGTACATGACTACGTCAATTACAATAACAAAACAAAAACTCAATTTCTGCAAATATCACCCATTAATTCATCTTCAAGCACTGAAATCCAACAATTCAAATGAGCTACTCAAACAAAAACAGGACCTTTTCCCTCGCCTCTGGCTTGTTGTTTGTCTCTCTCTCTCCAGGAATAAGGTGATTAACTGGACCAGTGAGGTTTCTGATAGATCGATGCATAGCTGCAGGCTGGAACAACAAACCTCCTCAGATCTCTGGCTTTGGGAGACTTGCAGGGCTCATGGAGAGGATCTATGTGTGAATATATTTAGCTAGCTAGTGGCTTTACTTGGATTTAAATAAGAACAACCCAACCGGTATTTATTCACACAATCTCCTCTGTTACAACACGGCTGTAAGTATTGTTCCTGACAAAGACGACAAGCTGTTTTACCGAAAGCACGACAATGCAAACATTTAAGCTTTAGCAACGTGAAAGCGCTCTGCATATGACTTGAGTTTATTTGCAAAATCTCCATATCCTCTGCTCCCTTCTTGATCATGTGGGTGGAAGACGTCACAGTACTTCAAGTCAGGCCTGGCGACACAGTTTGTACAAAGCTTTAAACACCCCTGCACCGTCTTGAACGCTAGCTGAACAATTAATTCTTTGCTTGTCTATACAGTGTCGCTTTATTTTGCCCGAGAGACTTTATACAGCATTTCTAACACCTGAACACCGGGTTCAAAAGCCTGAATTCCTGATGCAACTCTTGCACAGAGGTTGCACTGCTGAAAATACAGCAGCTGCTGGATTTTCACTATCGCAAAACAAAGAGGCTCTATGTCCCGGATTTTAGCATCTTCCCATAGGCTGCCAGTTGGATTCAACAGTTGGACTTTTATATTCCCGCTGACATCTGACTGCGTCGAACAATATTAGTCCTTAGATCTGTATGCATCTCTTTAATCTTATAGAGCCAAAATACATATTCATGCATGATTAGATACACAATCGCTCATCCTTGGCTATTCCGAGTTACCAATCATGTACAGTAGGTAACAGACAAAATTAACAACTGTTTTTCTTTCTCACATGTCAACCAAGATATGAGATTTCTCTATTTACTCACCTGCCTTTAAGCCACTTTCACCCCTTCTATTTACTCAGTAACCTCTTGAGCTCATTGATCGATGCCTTTCTATACCTCACACACACTCTTGTTTGCTGCACTTGACCATCTGTCACAGGTTATCTCTGTTTTGATGTTGATTACAAGCTTCTGCACTTCGCTTTTTCTTTTTTTGTCTGGATACATTCTGCTGCAATTCTCCAGTAGTCTGTGTACAAGCCACTGCACCCTGTTCGACATAATTAGACTACTGTTCAAAACTTAGATTACTGTTACAGCGCTTTGGGAACCGTTTCGGTTGAAAAGCGCTATATAAGAAAGTGTCCATTTACCATAATCTGACCGTGTATGCAGTACAGAGGCCGTACCACTGCACACAACCTGAGTGTTCGGTGATCTGAGACACAATGCCTCAGCAACAATCATTGCATCATTGCAGCTTCCTACCAAAAGCCGGTGATTGTGCAGACGATAAAGCAAACTGTGTGAAAAGCATCGCAGCAAAAAAAAAAACAAGAAACAACAAAGCCTAATTATTCCAAAATCTCAGGTTTGAACTTCTTTAATTAAAGTTGTGCTTCATGTTGTGTTTTGAACCTGACCCTGGCATCCTTGTCGCCTCTTCAAACCTCTGAACACGCTGGACTTTTTCAGACTTTCCTTCTTTATAAAACATGTTTGCAACTGCACATTTCAAGCAACCCAAACTGTGATTTGAGGTCACTCGATAACTACGTGCTTTAGATGCTTAGTGGTAAGTTGCCACTGAACTGCTGAAAAGTCAGTCTTGCTCACTTCATGGCCGTTTTCAGGAGGTGCTGATTCCACATGTTCCGTTTGCATTCAGTGTTTCTCGCCAAAGCGCACTGTGTGCATCCTGAAGGCCTAAGAAACACATTGAATGTATTTCCTTCCTCATAAAACACTGTACTTGACAAATCCAATTCTTTGGATGTTTTGGCCCTGCATTGTTTACATGTTTGCAAGCTAGCAGTCTTCTTCTTCAATTCTTTTTCCTGGTGCATTACCGCCGGCCAAGTATTGATCAGCAGAGTGGACTAAAACGAAACTATCAGTAGGACTGTGTATCCCGTTTCTCCTGCGCATGCACGAGGTAAACTAAATCAGGACCCACTCATGAAAACAATCCTTTACTGTGCTACTAGTAGTCGAAAACTCCACAGCACCTTTAAACAAATTGTTACCTTTTGTGATCCTACATCAAAAATACAGATATTATGCCAGGGTTCCCCGCAGTATTTTACAGTAGCGGTGCCTCTCCTCGTCTAAAATGAAGAGTTCCTCCACTATTGTTAGAGGAAATGATAATATTTTTATGAAATACAATATCAGTCTTATTGAGCGTTGTGGGAAAATGAGCAGTGGCGTTACATCACATAGCACAAGTGAGGCAATTGTTTAAATCGTCATCTACTAATTGATTTGATATCGAGGCGCGTCAGGATCTGCCTGAATCAGGTAATTGACTGATCGATCACTTCGCAGTAATTAATAAAGGCAGCGCGTAGCAACGTCCGGAAATGAAAAACCTTCCGGGGTTTTTACTAGTTGGGAAAAGACAAACGGCTTAGTACGTAAAAAAATCAGATGAAGATGTGTAAAAAAAATCAGAAACCAGGCGCAAGTTAGATTCATTATCACCAGTTGGACACACAGTTTACACTTTGACCTGTCACAGTAGGAAAAGCACAGGTTTAAATAATAAAATGAATGATGGCTGGATTCCATTTTTCTGCGTCTAATTCAGGGTCCTGGTATCGTGCATGCATATCCCACTGGGACACTTATAATAAGGAGCCATCGTTAATATTATTAGTAACACCTGTGCTTTTCCTACTGTGACAGGTCTGAATGTCTGCTGTAAAGGACAATGGCGTCTGCATTAAGCTGAAGTTAGTTTAAAGTTGCTAATGACCGGGTGGACTTCTATCATCAATGGCTGTGATTAGATGTGGTTGGCTGCTTGCAGCACTTACCATCTCCGCTAACCAGTTTCCTGGGGGCAAAGCCTGAATTCTATTATGTTTATTTCTTTGAAACTGATTTTACTCAATAGGGTTTGTCTCAAAGCTACACGGCGAAAACTGCTCCCCTGTGACATCGTCTCAAGAGTAATGTTATATGACATGTAACAGAACGTCTACTGCACACATATGGAAACACCTCAGAAAACCTGCCTACAGATATTTGCGTCACGCTGACTGTGCCACAGTGTGCAGTAGACATGACCATGTTCCCCAGTGTGCTGGACATTTTTACCAGCTGCAACTGTATTTTTATATAAAGACAGAGCTTTTAAGCTTGACTTTGCTCTGACCGAGGTGATCTGTCATCACAAGCTCGCAGAGAGAAACGAGAGAAATGCAGGGAGATAGAGAGACAAAAGACAGTCCTGCAGTGGTAACTGGGTTGCTATTTTTCAAGTCATTAGGAACATCTCTCTCTCTTTCCTACCATCTCTCGTTTCCTTTCCTCTTTTCCCTCTCTCTTCCATCCCTCCTTCCTCCGCTCTTTCTTTCAATTCCCTGCTTTCCTCCGTCTCTTTGCTCTGTGCCAAAAACATATTCATCATACTCCTCTGCTGCCCTCACAGCGCTGTGCCACAGCATACTAATGACAGTGTGTGTGTGAGTGTGTGTGTGTGAGAGAGAGAGAGAGACACACACACACACACACACAGACTGAGCATGTATTTTTATTTATGTGTTTGCTGGCGTAAATGCTTGTGAGTATAAATCGGCATGTCTACACAGGCACGGGTATGTGCGTATGGGTGCATGTGTGTAATACATGCACGTCTGTGTATTTGATTAAGAATGTGTGTGTGTGTGTGTGTGTGTGTGTTGTGTTCTGCTTTAGGCTATAAAAGCTTAATACACCATGCACTCATTTGCTATAAGCCTGTTAACAGCATGCACAGAAAAATGCCACTGAATTCATCTCTCTCCATCGTGCTCATTCTATCACTTTGTCTCTTGCTCTGTCTTCTTGTTTTCTTTTCCTCTCTTTATCGTCCTTTCATGTCTGCACTGTTATCGGTCCGTCTCATCTGTCTGTCTTACTCACTTTTTGATCACTCTGCGTGTCTGTCTTGCACTGTCATCCAACGAGAAAGAGATTGAGGACGAGATTAAATACAGACAGAGAATGAGTGGTGGAGACTTAAAAAAAGACTTCAGCATTTATTGTTTTTATATCTTTTAATAAGTCTCTGTATTTCCTCTTCCTGTAAAGCATTAAAATATTTTTGATGGCTCACCTTGAACAGGAGGGTGTAAACATAAATGTATCCAATCAGATGTGATTTGCTACGACTAGCTAGCCTAGCTAGCTAGCATGTAAAACTTTGTCTTAACCCACAAAAATGTGTGGCCAGGGTTGTGGACTAGAACTTTTTTCTCTTTGCGAAAAACAGCTCGGTGCACAGAAAACCACACAAGTCTTATCATCACAGTGAGGTCACCAAGTTTGGTAACATCGTGCCTGAACAGAGACCAGAACCTGTGCAACCTTTAAAGGAAAACTACAGGAAATTGCATCTTGGGTCATATTTTGGTAGCTTGAGAAATCAGTTCTGCCGGTTATGTTGTACTCTGCTGAGATAGCAACATTGCTAAAAATGGGTCCAATGCAACGCTCAGACAGGTTGTAAACAGACAGTTTATCCCATAAACTGTATATAAAGATGGACGACATGATCGCTCCCCAAAAGTGAAGCAAAAACATCTGGATCGCCCCCTGGTGGCTGGCTGGGACATTGGCCAAACTAAAAAAATGTACCCGTCAAATAAAATTTCCCCAAAGATAGTTTCTGTCACTTTAGGTAGTTATCACGCTGGTGTGTGTTCAAGTGTTCATTTTTCTGATAAGTTTGGTTTTAATTAGTTATTTGATGTTCTAAAAATGTGGTGTCACATCATGACTGACAACTGTCATGATTGGTTCAGGCAGGTGAATGGGCGGGACCTAGTTATCACTACTGCGCAGACTCTGGCTCCAAATGACATCCCCAGCACAAGATGGCAGCACCAGTATCGGGGATATTTTGGCTTCATTTTTGTACAGTGGGAGGAAGTGGAGACGCGTCGTCCATCTTTATATACAGTCCAAGGTTGAGCCAAATAAGGTACCAAAAAACCTAAATAAGTATGAATACCTGTAATGTCAGTAATGATCCCTCATTATGCAGGAAAACCATGAGGGTGCACAACTATGGTAAGTACAGTACCATTTTCATCTTTGTTTGCAACCTCTCCAATTGATTGATCAAGTTTGTTGTATTTTTAGTGATGTCCGAGGTCTGAGCAGTATCATCTCCTTTAAAATCACAGTGAAGAGGAAGTTATCTTATCTTCTGTAATGTGGCATGTGAATTAATCATTTAAATGAGATTGGACTGCTTTAAAGTGGGTGTGGCTCAGTGGATGTAGCGATACCCCCCACCACCACACAAGTTTAAAAAAAACTCAAAAATATTTTAATGTTTTACAGTAACACATGAGGGATTTTCATCCCTCATGTGTTAAACACAAGATAAAGAGATTAAGAAAGCCAAAGAGAACAGACTGAATAAGAATGAATTGTATCCTATGTCATTCTGTCTATTCATCCTAATACTAAGAGTAATCATATGTAACACCTATAATTAAGGAAGCCACTTGCTACAATTCTGAATGCACACTATGTGCAACTAACAGATCTACTTTCAACATAATTATAACAACTGAAACCACCATAAATGACCTGCCAACCTTTATAATTATACTATATACCATCATGGTAATTACACAATCAGACGGCTAGTTAAACGGGGATGAGAGGAACTGGTATCTTTTCATTAACCAAAATATATCTCACAGACTCTTTGATATCAGTCTGCACAGTCGGAGAGGGGGCAGCAGCACGACCCCCACTGACTGCTTTGAACTCTCTGGCATCGTCAGAGCCCGATGATAGTGATTAGAGGAGAGAGGGCCACCACGCCAATTTCCATACTGATAAACAAGACAAGAAGCGCTGGACAACTGCAACGCTCATATGCAAAGTGCATATGCAGAGTGACAAACACGACCTCTCAGTCAACGGACAACGAACTTAACACCCCTTTTGGATAAAAAAAGGTTCGTCGTCATCAGACCAATGATGCGGTACATATAGCCTTTCAAAGTTTGACATTTTTACCTGAAACGACTGCAAATGGTGTTTTTTAGCCCCAAAATGATCTGAAGAATGAGCCTGAAGTGAGGCACCTGAATAACTATAGCCGTTGAGCATGTTGAATTCTTATTAATTAATAATTCAATCAATTTAAATTTTTTTTTTAATTTGCATTTCAATTATGCTTTACAAAACTTTGAGTAATTACAAGAAAGAGAGGCCTGAGAGCTCCATCTGTTACTCTGTGGGTTGGACTTAATTTGTAGGTGGTACACGTCTTTAAATCACACAAAGCCATCACGAAAAAGAAACTGTAAATGTTAAAGCAGAAAACAAAAACATTGAATGTGATAGGCCGACACATTCACAAATTGAATAACAAAACACACAATTCATTTTAATGAAATAGAGTTATTAATAGGAAAATTTAATTATATTTGTTTTTTAACTGAAAAAAGAAAGTCCACCACAAGGCCCATTTAGTAGCTGTAGCACATGAACTTCACCGGTGGATGCAATTAATTCAGTTTTTAAGCAAACAAGTGTCTCGAATTCCATGACAAGTGTGGAAAATCAATATGCTGATAATCATGTGATTTGATCGAAAGCACCAGAACAGCTACTAAATGGGCCTTGCGGTGAGCTTGTTGTCTCAACTGTTGTTTCCGAGAATACATTTTAAAATCCATATTTTAGGTTTTTCTTCGTTAGTTTCTTACTTTACCTTATAATGCCTCATTTAAGCTACATTTGAATGGCTTATTTCCCAATGGCTTTTCTAATTTGGTCAATGTAGTAACTGATTACAGTTAAACACAGTAAACGGTTATAATCATCCTCGTGGAACACTCCAGATTCACATTGCCTCACTCTTGCATGGTTGAAATCAGATTATACTACCCGAGGTATCATGTTTGACAGATGAATGGAAACTGTTTGCTCTGTGGTCTTTATCCCTTACATTGTTCAAATATTGTATGTCTAACACTAAGAGGCACTTACTGTTATAAATAACTAGCTCTTTGCAACATCAACAAAGCAATTATTTGCTGGAAATCCTGCTTGGTGTCTGTGACATTTAGGGACCACATTCAAAGGGTACAAAAGGGAAAAAAAACACTTTGACATCCCAGAAAGTTTATAAAGTTTATAAAGCCTTTCCAGTTGGGTACACTGTGCAGTTACTCTGTAACAAAAGCTCATTTACGGGAAAGTAATGCTTTGATTGCTCCGAAGTATACACTTCAATCGGCTAGTGTAAACTCACTGCCCTTCAAGATAGATTTGTAGTGAAAAGGTACTTGTAAAAGAAAGAAAGCGGAGCCTTTGTCCATAGTATTTATACAGTGAAACCTACATAAATAAAAGATGACTGAAGGAGGATGGATGCATGGATCAACTGAATGAGACGATGGATGAATTGTCAATGGATGCTTTCAGAAACATGGGCTGAACTGACTTCTGGACGGATGAATGAATCAGTAAATGTCAAATGTACCAAGAATTGAATGTAATGTATGTGAATGCATGAACGATTGGAGGACAGATGGAGGAAAAGCTGAAGCGAGGGATGGTTTGCATAGATACATGAATGGACGGACTGCAGGGGGAGCTCACCTTTTGCTCGGCCTCTTCCTCGTCGCTGCTGATCTTCAGGTCATCCTCCAGCATTCTGCACGGAGACAAAGGGACACGTGTTATTGCAGCCATGACCTCCTGTCTGCTTGTTCCCTTTGAAGAACCTGTCTGGCAAACACATTAATTGCACAGCAGAAACAGCGCTGGTTCATGTTGGGGAATGAGGAGGTGAACAGTGGACGGAGCACTCCGCTGCTAAAAACCTACCAGATGTTCAGCTTTTAGAGCTCAGAGAGGAAAGCCAGATTGTTTTTTTTTTACCTGGAAACTTTCTGTCTGACAGCCGACTGACCGACCCACAGCCAAGAATTCCTTGGAAACAAAGAGGACATACTCGGCCAAGCTCAGTCCCTCAGTCCGGATTGTACACGGATATTTTGGGGGGCTTCTAATTAGAAAAGGTACCTACTTCTTGCCCTGTTTCCTTCATTAGTTGCGTTATCGCTACGCTACAGATGAAATTCTAAGAATATAGATGTAGGCTATGAAAAAGACATAGAATACACAGTCAATAACATGACCTCCCCTCATAGCATCACCAGCACAATTTATTCAGTATTTATGTGCTGTGCATTGGCAAGTTGCTGTGTTTTATTGCTTTATATAAACCCTCCACACAAACTACTGTTATTTTAAGCTGGCACTGCTATTGTTATGAGGAGAATCCCCTAAAGGGATTTTTACTGCCTCACGAACCACTCTTGTCAGTTCACGCACCGCTAAAAAATACGCTCCCCGGTGCTGTGGTGTTTTCAGAAGGGACCGTACGAGTCGCGAATAACTGAAGCACAATAAGACACAAAAGAATAAGCTTTGCAGATAAGGGGCACGGTGCAACACGCGGCGATGATAGATATGTTTGAATGAATGAATAATGGATTCATGTTTTATTTCATAAGAAGGGACAGATGGAGAGGGGGAGATAGTGAGTGAGATGGAGATGATAATGATGGAGACGAGAAGGGGAGCGAGTGACGGGGGAGGATAGAGAGAGGGGGACTAAACAGAGAGGGAGGAAAGGAAGCATGGAGGGGAAAGGAATAAAATGAGAGAGTGGAAGCATCAATGAGGACAGACGCAGTCAGATATAAATGAGTTATGGACTAAAGCATCCATGACATGCAGAGCTTAGAAAGCACAGCACCAAAATTTCTACAAGGCTCTTAATTGCCTTCATAAAATGGAGTCTTTTTATTTCTTAAAGTAAAGCGGTAGTAGAGCCCCATTACTCGCGGAAGTCTGTCTGAGAGGATGTTAATATTTTCCGAAGCTAAATCAAAGCCACGCTCAGCTAATGACTAATTGCTCAACACTCTGCAGACAATTTCAGATGCACATGTACTCGAGAGTACAAAACAAAACGCAGACATGAATCTTTCTCTCAGTTGACTAGCTTACAGGCCAAACCCTCAAGCTGAACAAGTGTCCTGCCCATGTCTCTGCATTATTGTCCACAATCAAGAAGCAGCGATCACAACCAGCGATCTGATAAGCGATCATTGCTGCACAAGATCACCTTGATTCTTCTTTAATGATGTTTAAGTTTCTATTGACGATTCTTTTTATGGTGGCCATCTCTGCTCATGCAAACTTCCCAGTCCATCCTGTATTTAGACTGAGCGCAAAAGTTGGTTCCACTATGCAACAGTCTTCTTCACCCCTTCTGCTCTGTTACATGCATGCAGTTGTCTCTGTATCGTGTGACTGGATCAGAGTGTAATGAAACTCCTGGAGCAGGAGGGTACACTATTCTCTCTACTCTCTGCTCTAATGGAGGAAAGAAAATGGACCGCGCCACAAATACACTTGATTTTGTTCGTAATGAGCATTAAGATACACAGACCCTATTTGAGAGGGATTACTGTTGGATACGTTTTCTGTAATGGTCGGACATATTAAACATTCAGCGAAGAACGTAGCAATTAGCTTCAACAGCAGAATTACTCTTGATCAAGACGAGGTAGGCCTATTCATTATCCTAAACACTGTATGGTGCTGAGCATCAGAGAATAGCCTAATGGATGCAGTAAACTAGGCATTGTTTTGAGCCAATAACATTTATTTCACCCTAATAAACAAAGCAGCATTTATGCTTAAATACAAGATGGTAAAAAAATGACACCTCAGGGCAAACAATAGTAATCAAAAGGAATAGGCTTATTGGCTTTGAAAGCAAAATACTGTAATAAGCCACAAAACGTGCTACCGTTCCAGCAGACATCATCCTAATGGAGATGTAATTAACTACTACTACATATCCAAAGAGGAGGAAATTTAGTTTACATGCTGATCTGGAACTTTAATCAAACCCGCTGAATTACTGCTCACTATAAATTGCCAAGATTTCTTCTAAACTTGCAGAATTTTTGTATCATCCTTTGGCCATCAAGTCCTTTTCCTTTTCAGAAGCTCCTTTTTGACGCCACGGTTGCCACATTTTCTCTCCTTTAAAAAAAAAAATTAGCTTTCATCAAATTTATAAATAATTCATTGCACTTAGCGCTTGAAATCTCTCATTAGAGGTTGAAACACTGGAGTTGTCATATTGAACTAATTTTTAAGGCATAATGTGACAGTGGCGCAAAAAAGCCACTTCCCTAGAGGAATAAAGAAGTTAAACAAGAAGTAGCAAAACATTTGAAGGAAAGCAAAAGCCACTGTACTAGCTTTTTGTTTTAAGTCACACTTGTGTCTACTATTGGATTTAGATGACATTCAGATTTTGCAAATAGATACATTTTCTCCAATTTGGTTTTAAATTGAGTTCCTCTCAAACCCTGCTAGCACACGTGTCATCTGTTTGAAATGCTGTAATTCAAAATGGAGAATTGACTGTTCGCTAACCTTAGCTCCCCTTGATACACTTGTCAAGCTTTCTATTCTTGCATGGTGCATATACTTTACAGTGATAACTTGTGGTAACTTTTGAAACAATGGGTCCTTTGATGTCAGACAGATGTAGACAAAAGCAAGCTTCTTATTTCTTCTTATTTTCTACTGTGCTGGCTGAAACTCCCACTAGCCAAATCCAAATCCAAATTCAATAAAAATCAGGAGCTGCTAATGTCACACTGTGCTGAGGTTTTTATCTTTTAGGCGGAACCTAAAACCCCACAAAATATAGTTAGCTAATAACACTACTTGGTTTGGGAACTGGGTCAGGTTAATCCTGTAAGCAGTAAGCTAGTTAGCTTGATATGCTAACATTTGAAGCTGACATTTAAGCAAATAAACATACTGTGTAATCCATCCCATGTACTTTTCCTCTTGTGTTTTGTATTTTGGAAAGGCAAACGTAGTTACTGTTATGTTACAGTAACTACGCCATGATTGCCCAGTCACTGTTCGGGGGAAACGTTTAGTGGACTGTCAGTTTCTAAAACAAACTCATACAACCTGTTGTGGTCAAGCACAGGATAAATCTGGGTCGTGAGGTGGATTTACAAGCCAAGATTTCTCACCCTGCCGTGAATCCTGCTGTACAGCTCTGTGAGTGAAGTGGAGTGGGCTGCAGCCAGAGATGTTGCAACACGCTCCTGGCTCACGTTAAATTAATGTAGCTGCACTTTCCCGCTCTGATCCACACAATCTTTTTTTTCCTCCTACCAGCAGTGAATTCCATCCAAGAGTCAAGCTTAATTTTACCTTCAGGCAAACGCAGCAGCAGCGGGTCAGAAAATCTCTGTTTGTGTGTGTGTGTGTGTGTGTGTG
>JAVQJF010065797.1:0-11627 GCA_036023855.1 Gadopsis marmoratus | reverse complement strand
GTTAAAGGCAGTGTTTCCTTGCCACTGTCTCCTGGTGCTGCTCATGGTGGAAATGTTGGGTCTATACATATAGAGTTGGTCTAGACTTGCTCTATATTAACAAGTGCTATGAGATAACTGTTATGATATAGAGCTATAGAAATAAAACTGAACTGAATTGAACTGAATTGAACTGAATTGAACACTCGACACAAACATTCAGGTACAAACCCTAACTAACCCGGCTACCTGTGAGTACGTAATTAACTTCTTCATCTTAAAGTATTTGCTCATTGCAGGCTGATGAGAAAAACCAACATTTCAAAAATAGGGATAAAATACCAAAAATTACTCAAACTGCACGTTTAGCTCAGATCTCACCCAAAAAGATCAGGTACAAACACAAAGATTTATTCAACAATAAAAATAAAATAAAATCAAAATGTGGGTAAAACACCTAAATATTTGGTCATATTCTGACCTGAAGGTAAACTGAGTTCTGACAGGAATAAAAAATAAACGCCCAAATAAAAATAAGAACTGACCTGTAAGCTGCCAAAGTCTACGATGATGAGGTCCGACGTGTCACTGTAGAAACCAGACTTTGGTACCAGCAGGTAGGATGGCTTCAGGTCAATCCTCAGGTCCAGAACCTTCCTGGTCTCAATGATGTGAGACAAACCTACAGAAACCAGAATCCATCAGAGTCCTGCTGAGGACCAGACGGAGGAAAGACTCCCAACATAACAACATTTCAGTGTGGACAATCAGGATGACTGTTCCCTGCTGGATCAACTGAAACCAGAATCCATCAGAGCTCTGGGCAGCAGGCGTCTGTATTAACCAAAGATCTTATGTGAGGGAAAAGAAGCATCACTCTGTACAGAACTGTAGGATCAGAAGAGACTCCGTGTGTGGACTCTTCTACAGATAAACAATCAGCTGATAGTCTCACATCAGTTTCAGGATTTCATTCATGTCAGATCACTAACCGAACTTGAGCTGAGCTGTGAGCAATAAGGTGCAGCAGCCGACGATCGAAGGACTTCTAATTACATCAACAGTTTCGATTCTGGATTCTGGATCCAGACCATCTCAGACTCCACTTGTGAGGCTCAGCTCCAAACTGTCAGACTGGACTGAACGTTCGTCAGACTCAGCTGTGGTTAAGCTACCAGAGATCACTTAAATCTTAAGGATTCATCCTCTGAGGAACCTGTTAAAATCTGTTAAATAAACTCACCTGTTGCAGTTTTCTCTTTGATCTCCTCCAGTTTGGAGAGCGTGGCCGAGGTCAGGACCTCCAGATCAACACCTTTCCCCGTCTTGAAGAACTCCGCCATACTGTTCACCGTCAGCTGGAGGACAAACAGCAGGAAGCACATTTCACAGGATAAACACCAGAAACATCCTGCACTGATGATTTATCATCTCTTCTTAAAGGGGAATCTAGACAAATGTTTGTTTCAGGAAGAGCAGACAGATGAAAACCAGATGTGGGAGATCTGATCAGAGGTCAGACCGCAGCTCGTTTTACCGCGTCGTAGATGATCTCGACAGGCTGAGAGTGAACTCTGAGCAGCTGGTCGGCGGCGCTCTCCTCTGGGTTTAACTCAAACACGACATTGAGCAGAGAGGAAGACGAATCTCCCACTGAGGCGATGAGTGAAGGTGTTGCCCCCTGCTGCTGTAAACCTGTAACATACCAGTGCTCCAATGCCGCCTCCACCCTGCAGGAGGACAGAGGGCTTTATTAACACATGCCGGACAGCTGGAACGTTTCCTGTGTTCATGGTGTCATACAGACACAGAGAGCCTTGAAATAAAGTTAGAACCATTACACAAGGCTCGAACCTGTGACGGTCGGTTATAGGACACTCACCTGAAGGCCTGAGCTCCAGGCCTCTGAGATATTTTGGTGCTGAGGTCAATCATCTGGACTTTGAGGATCTCTGGCACATCTGGCTGCTCTCTGATCGTCACAGAGGTCCTGAACAGCTGGAAGGTGACGACCATTGCGACGTACTGCACACACACACACACACAGTGGAACCTTTACCGCTAAGACCTGGTTCTATCAAAACCAGGAAACTGAACCATTCAGTCCCACTTTATACCATCTGAAGTGCAGTGAAGGACACAGCAAACATCATCCTGATGGATTTCTGTTGTTAGAGTCTTAAACATGTACAGTTTGTCCTGATGGTGGCAGTAGAGGAAAACGTCATCCTGTGGAGACCATGAACATGACAGCATCATTACCTGTTTGGGTAAAGCCAGGTTGTGAGCGCTGCCGCTGTAGCCAATGGCAGTGTAGAGTTTTTCTTTCTCCCCCGCAGTCATGATCTCGTCCAACCCCGAGCCTGAACACCAGGGGAGACACATCTCTTCAGCTCACTGCTACATGGAACATAAAGACTACAAATAACCGTAAATCTCTGGAAAGATCATCTTAAATGTCTTCATGTCGACCCAAACAGCTCTTAAACATCAAACAATCCATCTCAGCATCTCTTTTAGAGTAATTATTTTTATGTGTTAAAAAAATCATCTGCTACATCAAAATAGATTCATGTTTCATTTCATAAATCTGGTTAATACAGAAAGTAAAGTGGCTAAGAATGAAGAGTTATTATCACTATTATTGGAGATGAACAAGTTAATAATCGCATCATTCGTTTGAGCCACAACAAAATCAAGAAACGTAAAAGTAAAAATCACACGTGTTGACTAGTTTGAAAAGAAACAAATTCCTAATTTGTATTTTAACTTTGATGAACTGATGAAGGAACCGTCACAGACAGACTTCTGTACTGTTGTAATCATGATTTTAACTGTTGACTGATGTCTTTCTTCCAAAAGGAGGCTCAGTCCAGTGATTCTATCAATCAGTCCACTTCTTATGTAACTAGATGGGTAAAGATGTTATCAAAAAGGAGGCTTCTGATCATTTAAGCTCCTCTTTTGTACCATTTCACCAGTTTCCACAATGAAAAGTTTCATTATATGAATGCTGGAGGACAGCGAGGTAATTACACATCTGAGGCTGCAAAAGCAATTTGGAGGCTCAACTCTCAGGCCTCTTGTGAGACACACAGGTTTGTACAGTTAAAGCCAGGTGAAGCGAGTCAATTCATCACACTTCAGGCAGCCTTAAGGACATAAAAACCTGGATGACCAGCAATTTTCTAATGCTAAACTCAGACAAGTCAGAAGTTATTGTACTTGGCCCTGAACACCTCCGAAACACATTATCTAAAGATATAGTCCAGGGGTGCCCAACCAGTCGATCGTGGTGTCTGAAGATCTGCAGGGGTGTCATTCTTACAGCCCGCCAATGGGTCCAATCCGGCCCACAGAATCAATGACATACTCTGGGCCCAAAGCACTCTCCTGGTCAGACATGACGGTGAAACACGTCCTGGTCTGGTCCTGAGGCTCCAAAACTGCTGTGTAAAGTTAACTAGAGCGAGGGCAAATTACATCCTGTGTGGTCCTTTCAAAATAAACTAGACAGACAAGAATGAGTTCTTTGTCTTTGTACCTTAAGAATTGGTTTTGCTTTTCTAGAATCCTATCAATTTCAATAGACTTTGGATCAATTTACAAATTGTGGTTCAAAATCTCTCTGACCTTCAGTATTTGACCAAGACTCCTAGACATTGTCCTATATCAGATTGTCAATAATCACATTGTTTCGTCAACTCTGATGATCAACTTTGGATGTGATGTCTTTGCTTTTAGAGTTCATACAGTGAGAGGACAGACTGCAGTTCTGATTCAAGTTAACCAACTTTCTCCTCTTTCAAGTCATCATTTTGGGCTTGAAAGAATGGGAGGCTGGATTTGACCTCCTGAACCTCTTTCATGGTTCCATCCATTCTGGTAGTTGCATTCTGTTATGCATTTCCACACAAAATAACTTCTGTTGTTCCATCATATCTCTCATAGTCCCCATAGAGACGTAGTCGTCATCATTGGTGATGTTGTCTTTATTATTGCTACGAGACATGTTTACCTGCTGTTGAAGATGTGATGGATAGATTGTCCATTCATCCAGAGTGTTTTTGTCAATAGCGTAGGCTGAGTCAAGCACAGCAGAGTAGGCCAAAGTAGACTGGATCTAAAAATCTGAAATTGCAAAAAACCATCCACAACCTTTGTCTGCTTGTTCACTTAGCTTGTCATAAAAAGTCAAATATCCCCAATGTATTATCTACTTGCAAGGAACACACTTACGGTTAGCTTGTGATGTTGTTAGCTAGCTAAACCAACTGCTTATCTCTTCTACTTAATTGCCAGTTTGACACTTAATCCCCAAACTGCAGCCATACCTATTACATTGCATGATGGACAGTTTTCAAAAAAGCAGACATTGTCTTTTTTATCCCCCTCAGTCTTCTTCCTTGTCAAAACCTGGCACCTACATTTCCCACATTGTTCAGCAGTTCAGTAGGAAAGTTGGGTGTGTTAAGCTAGTAGCATAGAGCCTGTAGGAGAGATGACTGCAGTGGCCTACAGAAGTCTGGTAAGCACAGCAACGGATTGTTTTCAGTTTCAGTTCCAACCTGACTCAAGTGACATCACTTGAGGACATTTAGAAGACTTCACACAGCTCCCTCTGGGTACACTAAAGGCTGTATACTACTTTTTTCACATATATAGTAGAGCTCCCCAGCACCTGTAAAATCAGTCAGAGTCCCCCTTTAAGGGGAAAATAATGGTTATGGAAATATTTTAATTGCTGTTAAACTAGTGAAAATACTGCTTAGTTGAGTTTATACTGTCACTATCACTGACATGCATCTACAACTATGGACACAAACTTGTGTGTATATGCATTAACTACAGGGTATTGTGACCACCCCAGAGACATGCTAAAAGTCTGACTCCCATTCAGAAAAAAAGACAGCCACAGAAAGAAGGAAATGACAATACAGCAGACAGACATCTCCATGTCTAATAATAAGAATTCTTGTGTGTGCGTAAACATGAGTATACATTAATATACATCTACATGTGTGTTTGCATATGCATACCTTCTAGTTTTTAGTCTTAAGTTCATTGTTTGTACTTTAGGTACAAAGCCACCCATAAAAAACTTCACTTAAAAGGTCTCTTTTAAATAAGCCCTTTAAAATTCCTCCAACTCTGTATCAAACAGGAACAACTTATTGGCAGATTCCTATTGAAAGAAAATACTGCTGTAGACTGGCTAAGAGACTGGTTTGTGATGTGCAGTGCCTTGTATGTAGTTAATGTTGACTGTGTTGTCAGTAACCTGTTCAGTGATTTTTGTGCCTCTTCCAAAATCTTTCTCTTCCATGTGAGCAGCGCTTGCCTTTTCATTTCTGAGAGGCTGACATTAAAATCTGACATTTTGGATAGCAGCATGGGACAGCAATGATTTGAATCAATGTTGAAGTGTTTAAGGTTTCCATTAACCTGGAAAACCGGGGTAACTAAACCCAACCAAGGTAATTAGTGCCTTGATTGTGCTCAGAACCCCCCTCCTCCCTCCATTCTTCCATCCATGCTCTTGTAAATGCCATTTTAATTGAAATCTGTCAGACGCTGGCTGTTTCTCTCCCTCACTGCTCTGCTCAAACCACAGTGCTATAGGTGCTAAGCCATGCATTTCAATGAGAGCTTTTCTTCAACTGGCTGCATTGAACTCCTCTAAATAAGGACTGTGCCTTTCTAAAAACTCTCCCAAATCTCTTCTTCAAACAAGCACCACACACACACACATACACCTCATTGTTTTGCATTCTCTTTCTGTATCTCACTCGGACTTCACACATATCACAATTTGGAGGGAAACCAGTTGAATTAAAGCACCAAACAGGCAGCAGGCCCTGTTCTTCCAGAGAAAACACAACTAAAGCTTTTCAGTGAATGGTTGTGAAACCTGGAGCAAAAATACTCTTTTTAGTTTCTGCTTCAGTGAATCCCAAAAGAAAATGAACACGCCATTAATAGTTTTATGTGGAAGTGTATGATCATCTTTAGAGATAACCTGATGTTATTTACTCAGCTTAACCGGAACATTGTTTGACCATGCTTGTTGGTGTTTAGCAAGTATAATGTATAAAATGTTCATTATCTTAGTTTAGCCTGTTAGCATGCCAACATTTGCTAATTAGCACTAAAGTTGTTAATGTCATTCGTTCTGCAGATATTTGGTCATAAACCAAAGTATTGGACACATAAAAATGTTGACCTGATGATGGCACTAGGTGAAAGGTCAGAGGATCAAAGTTATTACAATTCATACTCTGGAGACCATCAATGTGTAGGCAGTAGATAAGATATTTCAAAAAAAACAAAAATGAACCTTAGACAAAAGTCAGAGGACTACCAAAGTCATTGAGATTCTTTGGTATCCATCTGAAAGTTTATTGACAGACTGACCAACCAACCACCATTGTCATCCCTAGAACCATGTCTCTAACATGGGTAAAAAATATTTTTCCACACAGCTAAACTGTCATTTTAGCAAGAAATGGTTTTTGGAAACAAACACTGCAGGTGAAAAGTTAATCACTTATAATGCGGTGTCAAAAAGGCGTCATTCTTCACTATGCAAATGTATAGGTGCACACATTAAAAAAATTATCAGGGTCCCACATTCCCAGTATTTTATAGTTTTCAACCATAGTCACATTTCAACTACTCCACCTTTCCATCTCTCCATCCTCAAATGAAAGTGTCTTTCTCTCCGTAACTAATGTCCTGCAACTTATGAAATAACACACTAAATGGACTTGAATTAATGATTACTTTGTTGCAGTTCCTGCTTGCCATGTCACTACAAAATAACATAAATTTCAACAAAAGGCTAAAGGTAACCAAATGTTCACTGTGATGGATGGAAGTCCCTGCAATGTCATTTTCACATACTGGAATGAACTGAAACCAAAGGCTGCCTGAAAGGAAGGAAATATGTCTAAAAGTGATGGTCCTCAGTCAATCATTAGTACACTTAATTTGAAATTTGTAGTTAATGACTTACAACCTGCAAACCCCAGGTATACTTCTTTAAACACACAAGCAGTGTGGATATTCGTGTCCTAGCAACAGCTATGTACGTGGAGGCCAGAGAGCGGGCGAAGCAGAGTTCAGTGTGTTATGTTAACAGAGTCCAGCTGCTAATGTTAAAGAGAGGAAAAACTTTTGGGGAACTGTTTCATACAGCCCTTAACTGGAAATAGTATGGCTACAAGGAGTATGTGTTTGTGTGTGCATGTCAGACCAGTTACGACTGAGGCAGATGTTAGTTTCCTGTTAAAGGCTGGGAAATGATGAGACAGGAGGACGTTTACTTCATGCATGTGTGTGTGTGTTTTCATTCCAATAAAGTCCAGCTTCCTGTGTTTGCTACTGAGCAGCTACACACCAGGTCAGCTCAACGCCCTTGTATTAAACATTTCCACTGACCAAAGACAAACTCTGGCCTAAAAAGGCAGCTTTGGGGGAAAATGTGAGCAGAACCAAGAAAAATTTTTTTTATTCCACCTTCCGCTCACAGGTAAATAACTCACATTTACCTCAAAGAGAGAGAGATCGTTAAGTTATTACAGCTTGTTTTCAAAGTTAAAATCACATCCTGGAATAATATTTAAACAAACTATTTATAAAATGAAGGAAGAATGAGTGCTTAGGAAGGACAACATTAGTCACTTTCAGCACCCCCACCATGCTCTGATGACCTAGTCTGTATTAGTATGTGCGTGATCCGCCTATAACAGACTGTCATCGTAGTTTCAAGGAAAGTTCACTCCGAGGCCTTGGCCATACGAAAGCAGGCAGAGCAGGGGTAAACACTTTCAGCTTCACAGAGTTCAAACAGAATCCAGGCAGATGCTTGGCAGGGTTTAACACACACCAACAACTAAAAATGTCAAAGCAGCAGAACGCAAAGAGCCCGACAGGGATGCTAAACTCACAGCATCCAAACACATAGACAAACACCAGCAGAAGAGAGGGGGAAACAGATTTCACTTAGCACTGGGACTATTGACAGGACAAACATTAAAAGATAATACGAGCTCCATTGATTGCGAAAGAGCATTTACTGCATGCAAAGACTCCATAATATAAAATAAGATACTCCTTTATTAGTCCCTCAGTGGGGAAATTGCAGTGTTATAGCAGCATAGGTGCAAAAAAGCAACAAGTAGTGAATAAGTATAGCATGCAAAAGAAAAATAGAAGGTAAAACATATATGTATATATACAAAAACAGAATTTATATTATTGCACATATGAGTATAGGTATTGTATATCGTCTTAGAGGAGATCAACTTCAATGATCCTGAACTCTTGAACTTTCTTGATTTAGAGAAATTGAACACTTTGAAATAGTATTTTGTGTCTAGTCCGATTTTTCAATTCAGTTTAGTTACTGTATATAGCGCCATATCATAAGGTTATCTAATGGCACTTTTTCATATAGAGCAGGTCTAGACCCGCTCTTTATTTAGACCCAACCATTCCCACCATGATCAGCACTGGGAGACAGTTGCAAAGAAAATCTCCCTTTTAACAGGCAGAAACCTCGAGCAGAACAAGGCTCTGGGTGGGCAGTCATGTACCTCGACCAGTTGGGTTGACAGAGAGAGAGAGCAAGCAGGAGGAAAAAGAACACACAGCAGCACAGTACAGTTACACATACAGATGTAAAGCACTAGTAGTTGCAATGGTACTGATGTTAACATTAATGCAATAATAGTAGTAGCAATACATTAATAGTCATACTAATAACAAGAGCAATAATAATAATAGCAGCAGCGACTGTTGAGCAGGAACATGGGGGCAGCAGGTGGTCTGCAACCATAGATCCACACTCTATAGCTCCGGAGGCAGAAATACTCATAGAAGGCAACAGAAGGAGAGAGAGAAAGAGAGAGGAGAAACAGGGAAGCAGTCGAGTTAGTAACAAGCATTAACAGCATACGAGTTCTTACAGATGGAGGAGGAGAGAGGAGGCCAATGCATCATGGGAAGTCTCTTGGCAGTCTAGGCCTATAGCAGCATAACTAAGGGGTGGAGAAGGGTTTTAAATTATATTCTGGATTTTACAGGGAGCCAGTGTAGAGAAGCTAATGTTGAAGAAATATGATCTCTTTTCCTGTTTCTTGTCAGTAAACGTGCTGCAGCATTTTGGATCAGGTGGAGTGTTTTAAGGGACTTATTTTAGCAGCCTGATAATAGGGAGTTGCAATAGTCCAGCCTAGACATAAGAAATGCATGGACTAGTTTTTCTGCATCTTTCTGAGACAGGATGTGCCTGATTTTTGCAATGTTATGTAGGTGAAAAAAGAGCAGTCCTTAAAGTTTGTTTTATATGGGAGTTAAAGGACACATCCTGATCATGAATAATTCCAAGATTCCTTACGGTGGTGCTGGAGGCCAGGGCAATGCCATCTAGAGAAACTATATGTTTAGATAATGTGTTTCAGAGGTGTTCAGGGCCAAGTACAATAACTGCATTAGAAACATTAGAAAATTGCAGGTCATCCAGGTTATTGGTTTTTAGGCATGCTTGAAGTTTAATTGATTGGTTTCATCAGGCTCGATTGATAAATATAACTGGGTATCATCTGCATAACAATGAAAATGTATGGAGTGCATCCTAATAATATTCCCTAGAGGAAGCATATATAAGGTGAAAAGAATTGGTCCAAGCACAGAACCTTGTGGAACTCCATTACTAACTTTGGCGTGCATGGACAATCCATCATTAACATGTACAAAGGGATATCAGTCTGATAAATAGGAATTAAACCATCTTACTGCGGTGCCTTTAATGCCAATTAAATGTTCCAGTCTCTGTAACAGAATGTGATGGTCACTAGTATCAAATGCAGCACTATGATAAGTCAATACCAGATGAGGGCAGGAGGTGCTCTTCTCTAATAGTTAGAATTTTATCATTAAAGAAGCTCGTAAAGTCATTACAACTGAGATCTACAGGAATATATGGCTAGAGCTGGGACTCTGTCAGCAGAAACCTGGGGTTCTTTTTTTTTTCCTCATGAGTCTTACGAGAAGTAGGCTGCTCTAGCATTATGACTTACTATAAATTTTAAGACCATCTTGCCCAGGGGTGGGCAATTAATTTTCCCAAGGGGCCACATGAGAAACCAAGACTGTTGAGGACTGTTGACCAATAAGCGGACTCAATATAAATTTTATTTCTTTATAAAAAGCAGTAAATTGTGTGGTTTTGATAAGAGTAGATGTTACAGCTATGAATTGTGCTATGAAAATGTGGAGCAGGCATAGTAAAAATGCCAACATTATATCGCTATTTAATCAACATTCACAAAAACAATTTTGAAAATGAGCATGTTTTTGCAGTAGTTCAGAGACCAACATTAAAGTAACTTTATACACAAAATTCACAAGTACTATTGCTATTTTGTTTATAGTCCAATTACTTTTTTCAGTTCTGTTTTTCTTGCTCAGTGAGACAAATCCAGTCTGTGTTGAACTGAAGTCAGGTTGAATGTCTGAGGTGCATAAATGAAGAACAGCTCACAGCTGATCGCCAGTGACAGAGGATCTGGATCTGTATTTGTTAAACTTCATCACTGAGAATGTTTGTTCGCAGGCAGAGAGTGGCTTAGTGTTTTTAGTAATGTTGTGGGAAATCACAAACCTGGTTTTGACTGCTCCATCCCTGGATGTGTGCAGCTTGGTAAAAAGTTGTAAACATCTGTTCACCAAAACACGGTGAAGGTCAAATAGTCACAGCCACGCCCACAAGCACAGACTTACATACATTTTAAAAAGTAGCCGACGCCTTCAAAATAAAAGCAACGCTCAGTTGTATTGCGTGCATGATGAACACTTTTACGTTTGATTGCTTATGTAAGATGAGATTTGTTTTGTGAATGTTTATTTTAGAGATTATTTTCTCAGCATTATGTTATAAAAGTTAACTAGGTCTGTGTGAATATGTTGTAGGGTGCGTCGGGAACTACATGATGTGATACGAATGAGGGTAGAGATAGGCGGCGTGATATGATATACGGAAGTGAGACGAGTGTATCACGTTGTGGTGTTAAGATGGTTCCGGTGTAAATAAAGTCGCACCAAGTGAGACAGATGAAGTTGCCCCGTGCTTTGCTTTAACCTCGTCCCGCTATTAAGGTTAATTAACTGTAGTTAACGCTACGAGAAAATGGCGTCACACTAATATACCATTGACCTCTCGCAGGCCGGGCTCGTACAATGCCCAGGTCTGATTTTGCCAGACTGAATGTGATTCTTCCAAGATTGGTGGAACATCATTTCCTTTCAAGTTTACATGATGTCTGCTTTAATTTGCGGGTTTGGGGGTTATACCATTGATCTAACCTTCTTTGTTTTATTCTCTTTTTTTGTTGGCCTTTCCCCAACCAACAGAACCGTTTCAGTTTTTGTGTATGGATTTTATTGAATTAAATAAATGTGAGGGAAAAAAGTATTGTCTAGTCATAATAGATATGTTCTCCAAATGGACTGAGGTATTTCCCTGTGCAAACCCAGATGCTTTGACAGTCGCTAAACATTTAGTGAGAGAGATAATACCAGGCTATGGCATTCCTGAAAAACTGTATAGCGATAATGGCACACACTTTGTAAACCAGACCATAACT
>JAVQJF010065780.1:0-32308 GCA_036023855.1 Gadopsis marmoratus | reverse complement strand
ACACACACACACACACACACACACACACACGCAGAGTCAGAAACACATCTCCATATGTCAAGGTGTGTCAGCCCAGATACACATGGCACCACCCAGGCGTAACCTTGCTGACATGTTGTCACTCCGCGCTAAAGAGCAAGGTGACACGGCGAAAGCCTGTGTGTTTGTGTGTGTGTGTGTGTGTGTGTGTGTGTGTGTGTTCACGTTGAATACGGCAGGGACTAAACGCTTAATCCTGACTGACTGTCCTGTAGAAAGAGCGAGGGGAGAGGAGAGTGGTGGGAGAAAAGGGTGAAGAGGAGAAGGGGTGACATATGTAAATGGAGTTGCCGTGGCAGCCCCCGAGATAACGAGCAACATGGTTTATTCATCCTGTCGAGCCTGCACCCCACCACCACCGCCACCACCCTCCCCGTCCTCACTGCAGATCTGTGATGATACACATGATGTGCACACACTCCCGATATCTTCACAGATTGAATCTCCCACACTTGCCTTGTATTGACTTCACCACATCCACCCCAAACTCTGTGTGTGCGTGCGGAGACGGCGAGCGAGTGGGGAAACACGAGTTCAAGCTATCATGCGGCGTTTCCTGTCAGCAAGTGGACGCGTTTCGACCAATCACAAGGTCAATATAGCCGGGGCCTGTGCTGCTGGTACACCTATTAAACTCACCTATTAAAGCCGAGCTCGCGGAGAAGCAGGATTTATCTATCATGCTCTAATTGGTTGATTGTGGCTGTTCTGGGGTGAGATTGAGTCGTCCATCACGTCCCGACTGAGGGCTGCCGACGGGGGAGGAGTTGCAGCCAAGCGAGCAAAATTGCCCCCTCATAAGGTGTAAGGGCTCTGGGTTTTTAAGGTGGCAGGCAGTGTTTTTATAGAGAAGTTAACGGATTCCGAGTTAATCTGTTCGGCTGAGGCAAATGGTTATCGACTGCCCTCAGGGACAAGGCTGGGGAGAAAGAAAAAAACTCACACGGTGCCGTTTTTTTCCCCCTCTCTCGTTCTTCCCCGCCTCCCTATGATGAATTTTTATGTTGCTTAGTCAATATTATTACAGTAAGCCCCCTCCAGCTATATCATTAACTATTTTTTTTTGTGCTTTTTTAACAATTCAAACAGCTCTGAGCTGCTCAGCCCACCTGACTCCCTTTACCTCCCTCTATATTTCTATATAACCCTTCCTTTTGAGTTACCAAGCCAGCAGCCGCCACCGCCCCATTCAGTAGCAGCCATAAAACACGGCCACAAACCTGTGTGTCTGTCTTACTGAAGCAATTTAGCAGGGCTCAAGGGCACAGCGGCGATCGCTCTTTCCTCCTGCCTGCGTGTTCAGCGGCGGGCCGGCGGGCGAGCTGCAGCTGAGGAAAAACAGAGGCCATTCTCACGTCTGACCGTTTGACTGACTGCTCTATTTGGGCACAGAAAGGATCGGGGCAGGCCTGACTGACTGGTGCTTAGATACAGCTGATGACTCTGTCTGGCTCTTCTTCCTTTTTTTTTTTTTTTTTCTCTCTCTCTGTCTCTCTCCTCTTTTCTCCAATGGCCTCTGTCTGTGACTGACTGGCGCAGATGCCTTTGACTCGCTGATCTGTGTACAAAAAGGGTGCCTCGGTTTGGTTTGTCTGCGGAGGAAATATTACACAATAACATAGATTTCTTTCAGCTCAGCTTTGTGCTACAGCCATCCACTCTTGACACAATCAATAGCTGCTATTGAGGTGATACAAAGCAAACATTTGAAAAGCTCAGCCAGCTTCTAACTTTCATCTAACGCCTACAGACTCACTTTTATAACAGTTGGGGTGGTTTTTTTTTTTTTTTTACCCCAGCTGCTCTAACTCACTGATCGGGTTTTGAATAATATTCTGAATATTATTCTGAATTGAAATGGGGATATTGGAAGTTGGAACATTAGCAGTGTTGGTATTCATTCGCATTTATGACTATCTGCTTCCTGCCGTTTTTGTGTGGAAACTCATTTCGCAGCGTGAAATGTTTTATAGGTGTGATTACAAGGCTCATTGATCAAATCCTTAATATTTCATCCGCCATAATCTGAAAGGCAAACGTTTGTTCCCTTATCACCACAAATATTTCCGATTTTTATGAGTCCTCTGTGAGCTGAGTGAAAGTTTATTTAAAGGCGGGGGGGGGGGTTCTGTTTGTTTTAACTAGATTTGAAATTAAAAAAGAAGTCTCACAAATGGCAGCCCGGCCTGAAGAATACGGAGACCCTGCTGTAATTAAAATGACGCAAGTTTGATCCTGGCAACAGACAGTGTGTCCGTTAGCGGCTCTGTGGCTGTCAAAGCAACACTGATCTTTGTAAATTCCTTTAAAGTGCCCATTAAAAAGCTTCAAAGTTTTGTTTTTTTCCAGCATCTGTAACTTCTTTTTGTTTGATTGTTGATTAATGAATCGTAGATGTCTTGTGCATCATCTTATATGCGATGCATTTCTCTGTGATCCATCATCAACAGGCAGCATGTGGTAGTTTTGGAAACGTTTCTTTTAGCAAACCTTCTAAAGTATCCTTTGAAATGAAGCTCTGTGGATGTCCACACAAGACAAGTGTATAATGAGGTTTCACCACTGAGGCAATGTCTAACATATAGATGCTAGTAGTTAGTTTGTCCGTTTTGTCGCATCGTGCTATTGATAATTTAGCAAACACAATCATTCAGTTAACATCTGGAGGGGGAAAAAATACTATTTTTGACTGAAAAACTAGTTGAAACGTATTAACATAGAAATGTGACAGACCCTTGATACTCGATATACATCTACGTTGTCCCTTTGTAGTCTAATGTGTGTTTCTGGCTGTGTCCATGTGCAGATCATCCAGGACCGCGTGTTGGAGCACGGCTCCAGGAGCAGCCTGATGTGGAACAGTCACCCTGGGGGACTGTTTGCCCTGCCGCAGTACTCTGGATACCTGGGAGACTTCCCCTTCTACTACGCCACGCTGGGTCAGTAACACACCGACGCAGAGGCACATCGTAAACTGTACAAAGTGCTGGTACATAACAGCAAGCTCCCTTCTGAAAGTGTCTCTTCATCAACCAATCCTCCAGCACCAAATATTTCGTCACAGTTTTTGTACAATAAGACTCCATAGAGTTTGGTCCAGATGTGGATTCGGACGTTGTCTGAACAGCAGAAATATGGCCTTCAGCCCTGATCTTCTGCCCTCCTCGACTGGCTGTGTCTAGCAGCAAGTGGAGTGGAGGAATCGGCCTTTGACGGATGTTTGTATTAATCCTGCTGACACACCAGCCCGTCCATCATTAGTTTTTGAGTCAGCATTGCTACGGCTGCTGCCGCTGTGGTGAGGCCAATTCCTCCCGCTACGGTTCAGCAGCTCCGAGTTTCCCCCCGCCACGTGTCTGTGACCCGGGAGCCTCTCCATCCCTCACTTGTTCACTCCATCATCATCCAAACGCTGCCACAAACATCCACACACATACACGCACGCCCATGCATGCGCAGACGGCGAAAGTGCGAACGCACAAATTCAGCGGATGAAACACCCGCGGTTCGGGGAGCTGATATTAAAATGGAAAAGAGAATAAAAGTACGGTGACAGGCATGGATTACAGCGCCGGAAAGCTTATTTTAGTCAAAAAGAGGGAACCAATTAAATCACGGATGGGTTTTTAGGAGACAAGGTGGCTTGTCGCTGACGGGTAAATGAGTAAAATCAAAGGAGAGTTTGTTTCCAAGTGACACTTCTTGTTCTCTAAGAGCCAATAACGAGACAACACACAGTAGCACTCAGACACACACACAGCGGGAACAGAGTTTCTTTGTGTTGCTTTAGCAAAGTGGACGTTTCGTTTAGAAGCCGAAATCTACAGGATTTTGAAGCTGACAACAGTATGAGTACTCAAAACAATATATATTTGACCATTGATCTGATTTTATTACATTAACAAACAGTTTGTGATAAAGACTCGTCTAAGTTACAGACCAATAAAACATAACACTGCAGCTTTGCAGTGTCTCAGTGCATATCTACATAGACACATGCTGATATGGACTCTGTGGCCAAACGTATGTGGACATCAGAACATTACACCCACACATAATGTTTGGACGTCTTATTTGAAAACCACGGGCATTAATATGCCGCTATTGACTCTTCTGTAAAGACTTTCCACAAGATTTTGGAGCCTGTCTGCGGGGATTGGCTCCCGTTCAGCCACGAGAACATGAGTGAGGTCGTCCACTGACGTTGGGTGATAAGGCCTGGCTGTCGTCCCTGAGGTGTTGGATGGGGTTGAGGTCAGGGCTGTTTCCTCCCAAACTCCAAAACCAAACCAAGCTGGGAAGACAATTTCTTGACAGACCCGGCTTTGTGCGCAGCGTGACTGTCCATGTTGAAACAGGAAAGGGTCTTCCTTCAGTCTGTTCCCATAAATGCAATCTTTAATACTCTGTGGTCCTCACTGCTTTCAATTCCTAGACATAGTAGCCTTCATTGTAAGGGGTCATAAGCCAAATAGGTCGGACCGTTTTAGAAATCATCATTTTGTTGTAGCTTTAACACTTTCTTTAATTGGAACCAAAACACTAAAAATCAAATGTCCTCATGCTTTTGGCCATATAGCGTATCTTAGGTAATCAGTGTCATTGTGTGGTCTCAAATAGCTAATTCAATCCTAAACCAGCTGTTTGTGTTGCTATAAACATTTAGCCTATGAAACAGGATGTGATCAAAGCTGCTGAGAGGCAGAAAACAGCAAGCACATCGAAGATTTAAATCCTGCTGCACGACACGAATTCTACTCCAGGTTTTGTCGAATGTTTCATGAAAGTCTGTTTAGGAGCTTGTTACAGATTTACATCCCAGGTGTTTAAAAACTCTGCCCGCTCTCAACTTTTTCATTACAAATCACAGGGATAGTTTGCCAAGTTTTAAGACTGCGTTTGTTCCTCGTCATAAAAGTTTCTCGGTGGCGGAAAGGAGACTCCTCTAGTGCTGTCTCTCCCCTGCGCCATGCATGGTTGGTTTGGGTTAGATTGGATTTAAATTAGGAAAAGTTGAACATCCTCTATGATGCGTCTTGCTCAAGATCTTATTTCCTGCTCATTTTCACCCTCGATTACTCTATTCCAACATCAAGTCAGGCTGAATTTAAAGTCGGCACTTACTGTAGTCTGTTCATTGGCGCCCAGATACATCAAGATATTCGGCGTTTTCAAAACACATTAAATTGAATATAATATAACACCGGCTTGAATACATACATCCCTGACGATTAAATCTGCCATCATCTTGAACTGCTGACTCCAAATAAGCGTTCAAGTATTAAGTAGTAAGAGCCTTCAGTTCTCGCCCGACTTTGCCTTCAAAGAGCCTGAAATTGACTTGATGGCTGACAGTCAGCTTTCCGTGATCCAGCCGCCATTGTTTTGTCTGGAATTGTAAAACTGCATTAATGAGTTGACCGTCCTTCCGTTTCAGGTATCAAACCGTACCCCAAGTTCACAGCGGTCATCCATGCCGTCTCCCCCCTGGTGTCCCAGTCCCAGCCCATACTCAAGCTCCTGGTAGCTGTGGCCAAGTCCCAGTACTGTGCACAGGTAAAGGATTTGTTCTTGTGTGTGTGTGTGTGTGTTCTCACTGCAGCATCTCCAGAATCCTCCACTGGTCTCCACTTTGTGACTCCCCAAATTGCGACGCATTATGTGTCTCATACGGCTGCTTTGCAATCGCATTTTCCAACCAGAGCAACAGCAGTTCAGCAGTGCTCATCCTCCATCCCTGTGTGTGTGTGTGTGTGTGTGTGTGTGTGTGTGAGCGTGCGTTAACTCCGATGGATTGAATTAGAGCAGCAGTTTGTAGCGGCGCTACATCTGTCTCCATGGCAGCGAAACCCCCTTCAGCACAGCTGGAGACGGCATGTATTGATTCCTCTGCTTGCTCCTTACCAGCACGGGAAATTAAATGGAATTTGCTCCCCAATGGCGCACACACATGGTTCGTGTGGGTGTGTATGTGTACGGCTTTGTTTGTTTGTTTGGCCAGCAGAGTGTATGAGTAAGAGAGTTTTGTATTTTGTGTAGGAGGGATGCGTTTCTGTCGACTCTCTGCATATCCCTGTGCAGGGTATTATTGGAAATGTGTTGATACTGATGCCGATAGGTCACCTCTGTTCCAGTCCTGGTACCAAAACAGTACTTTGTTCCATACCTTATTTTGAGGAATATAAAAATTAGTTCTTTTTTACATGTTTTACAAAACTTTTTTTTTTCATACAACAAAAAGCCAGAAGAACATCTCTCAAATGTTAATGGATCCTCCAGTGGGCGGCTGTGGCTCAGAAGGTAGCGCCATTATCCCCAGGGTTGGTGGTTCGACCTGGGCAAGACACTGAACCCTAAAGTTAACCCCGAGAAAATAACCCCGATGACCTCACTATGATCTCATCGGGGTTATTTTCTCAGACTTGAAGCAGCTCCTCCACAGCCATTATACAACTGTTTTCACAGGCTGACGAGTACTTCTCATGACCTCATGAGAGCGTTGCCTAAATAAAGTGCAGTGTAAAATTGAACAGTTTTAACATTGAGAGTTTATTCCTGACAAAACAATCGAAATCTGATGTACTCAAACGCTCCAGAACAAGCAAACATGTAGGCCTTGAGTGGCGAGTGTCAAGCTCAACTTTTGAGCCGACACGGACGGGAGCATCTGCGACTCCATGACAACTGAGCAAACTTCAGCTGATGAAGGCTGCTGCGACACTGTTAAACGTTGTAGAACAAGTGTAGTATGTGGCCCTTGACTGGAGATTGTTTTGAATTTGAAATTGAATTCATCATCTAAATTCACAATAGCCTGATAAAATAAGTAGACTACGGATCTGAGCAAGCCATCGATTCCAACTGCTATTTCAGCCGGTGCTGAAAAAGTATTGAGGGTCCATAACCAGCCCTGCCTCTGTGTGGTGAAACCCAAACCCCACATCCCATTATCGCCGCGCTTTCAGCCAACCGTTCTCGAAACGTTCTCTCATAATAGCAGTTTGAATGAGAAAACTCTTCCTCCTCCTTAATTTTTGTGTGGAGGTGCTTTATGCGTTTGGAGTTCTCCGGGCTGTGCATGCATGAATGGAGAGCCAGGTACACAGCCGGCGTGTTTCCTTCCACTCTCGGTGAACAGAAAAGGAGAGAGAGAGAGAGAGAGAGAGAGGCGGATGAGGACGGGGATATAAATAAATGAATAGGATGGAGAGAATGAAAGAGGCTAAATTGGACAGAAGAAAGCTTCTTGCCTTCTGACACAGTGGCCTCCTGCTGTGTGTGAATGTGTGCGTGAAGCGTTTCTTCCACTCGTGCTACAGATACACTAGCGGTTCCTTCACCACTTCCTCCAGTCGTATACACACATATGCAGGCATACATACACAATGCCACCGTCGGCGCCCTGAGAGGGCCGGCGAGCTGACAGAGACACCATCTGCCTCGCTAATCAAACAGGAATAGAGCCCTGCAAGAGTGGATTAACGCCTTTCCTCTATGCTATGTGTGTGTACCTGTTGTTATCCTACAATGCCAAACACTTTGTCACCCAGATTCAGCTTCATGAATGATGCTTGTTTTTCTTCTTTTTATCTGTGTTGGCATATAATGAGGAGATAATTTTGCCATTCATCAAACAGCTGTCTGTCATCTGCCCCCCCCCCACTAACACACAGCTGCTGTAGTCACAAGGCAACACCTTAACACAGACATCCAAATGCCTCCTGGCCCATAATTTGGCAGGTCCTGTGTGACGTAGTCAATGTCAGAATAACGTGAAACTTTATTGATCCCTGCAGGGAAATTCTTGTGGTTCACCTCCACCAGGGGACGTCTGAGCCCAGTGTCGGCTTGGAACCGGGATGGATTAATTTACCGACTTGTTCAAGGGCATTTCAGCAGGGCAGATGTTAGCTGACACACAGCAACCGAACACTGCTCGACTAGATGCCGATGACGTGTATCCTATCGCTTTCCTTATCAATATTTCCATATTCATTCCCCACAAGTTCAGGCAAACCAGTATGTTAATATTGGTTGTTTTTTCCTGAAAAAATGAAATGAAAATGAAATGAAGTTTGCTGAAAAATGCACAACATTTTGCAATGTTGTTTTGATGGACGCGACTGTCCCGGAAACGGAGGAACTGGAAGTGAAAGCATGACAGATGGTGGTGCTACAGCTCCAGGCAAAGCTCACAAAACAGCAAGCTAATACATCTTTATTACATTTATTTATTTATTTATTTATTTTTTTACTGGCTATTTGTTAAGTTTTCAAATTTGAAGTCGGGGGGGAGAGTTGTCAGTCACAGCGAGTAGATGTGCTCGTCGTGACTGACGAAATAGTTCCACATCAAATTTAAAATACACGAGAAGAGCAGGCCTGAGATATAAGACTGTAACTGTGTGTGTAAATATGTGCAAGGGTCACTGCCAGTGACTGGAGAAGGTTCACGCCATATGACATTTCCACATCAGCTGACCGGCGTGTCGCTGAACAGGAGTCCAAGTCCTTCGTGTAGAACGTCATCCGGCGGGAGGGTGGCGGCGTGACGTCTTCACATGGGCTGTTATAAATGAAATCTGACAACGTGACGTGATTGGTTATGGGCTGAATTGTACAAACCACTCTGGAACCATAGTAGCTAAATATTTTATCGCTTCGTTTCTTTAAAATTCAATCAGCCTGTAATAAGGTGGCATTTGCAGGCCGCAGGTCACATGAATATCGCATGTTCAGCGGGTTGATTCAGCAACAAGCTGAGGAAGGGTGAGGTGTGTTGGTTAGAGGAAATCAAAATACGTACAATGCAGTTATTAGCTGCAGGTAAAACGATCTTCTTCCTTCTTCCAGATCATCGTCCTGTGGAACTGTGACAAGCCTCTCCCTGCTAAGCACCGCTGGCCGGCCACCTCAGTGCCCGTCATCGTCATCGAGGGAGAGAATAAGGTGAGCCTGAACGAACACACACACACACTCCTCCTCTCAGTTACCTTAAAGGTGTGACCGCTATCATTTCTAATTACGTAGCTAATCTCATGCGTATCCTCAAACTGTAAAGCTACTGTATCATGGCACATTTCATCCACTCTGAGAGTTTCTGGCTGTTAAGGAGTTTCGATTTGTGCTGCACTGATTCCATTAGAGGACAGTTTGTGTGGTTTTAATTAAAGCTCAGTAATGGGAATAATGGGGGTGGCTGATAGGAAAGATAAGGAGGCATTAAAGTGTATATGCATAGTACTATTTATTGATTTTTTAATGTGTTTATTGCTGTTTATTTTTTTTACTTTAATCACAACTAAATATGAACAAAGTGACAAAATCTCTCTGGAGAAATAAGTTGAAGCAGGAAAAATGTGCAAGCGTAAATATGTGAGTGACATTGACAAGGGCCAAACTGCGATGGCTGGACGACTGGGTCAGAGCATCGACACTGCAGCTCGGTCTGCAGTGGTCTGCACCTACCGAAAGTGGTCCAAGGAAGGAGAACCAGTGAACTGGCAACAAGGTCCATGGCCAAGGCTCATTGATGCGCTTGGCCCGGTGTGGTCCGATCCAACAGAAGAGCTTCTGGAGCTCAAACTGCTGAAAAGGTTAATGCTGGTTCTGATAGAAAGGTGTCGGAACACACAGAGCATCGCACTTTGTTGCACGTGAGGCTGCGTGTCTGAATGTTATGGCTGATCAGTGTATATAAGAAATACATGCCCAGTAAACAAGCTACAGCATTGATTCAATTATGTTTCAGGTTTAATTTTTCTTTGTGTGTTTAATAACTCATGATCCTCTGGTCTATATCTATATTTAAATCTATGTTTTTTTTTATGGCTGCACCTGAAGATGATTTCACCATGTATTGATTCATTCTTTGGTCTAGAAAATAAAGATAGCTTGTCTTGTTTGTCCATAAATCACAACCCGAAAGATATTAAGTTTTCAATCATATCAAACAGATCATTTTTTGATTTTATTTTTTTTGTGTGTGTAAAAAAAAAATGACTAAAACAATTACTCCTTTCAGATCTAATGTTATTGTTACATCTTAAAAAAATCTTTTTACACAAAATATTTTCAAGTAGGTGGGAGGAGAAGTTTTAAATATCACTCAGAGCTTTAAAAACAAAATGTAATGCGCGTAAGAATAATGTTTGTACGCGTGGGCGTCAATTAACTCAGCATGTCAGTTCAGAGATTTTTAACTCTGTTCTTATGACTGACGCTGTTATAAAAGTCACTTTTTTTTCTCCTATGTTGATTTATGTGACGTTAACCCTCCAGCCAGACACAACCCAGAGCTCTGAGCCACGAGAGCTGCATTTATTGTGACAACCTTATTAGGCTTTTACGCTGAAGACTCTGCCCTGTTGAACCCCTGTGTTTATCTTGACCTCCCTGTGACCTCTCCTTGTCTAGGTCAAAGGTCAGATGTGGACGAACAGGGTGGTGTTTACTGATCCGAGCTCGGTTTTTACGGTTTCCAACCTCACATTTGAGGTTGCTTTTGAGGGGGGGGGAGGAAACGGGACCCGGTTTGCTCATCTGTGTCCCGAGACGTCCGATTCATCCGGCGTTGTCCTCGCTCCTCTGCCACTCGTGAGGACTTAAATTCACCTGCCAATCAAGAGGGAGTGGTTTACACATCAGTGTCAGTCACACCGGCGATAAGCTGGGTTTACGGTTTGCCTCTCCCCGTGGCTCTGAGTGGTTTCTCCCAAGCTGTCAGTCACAGCGAGAGGGCTCTGTGTGTTGCCGTGTGTCCGTGAAGAGCGAGCAGAACAGGCTTAACGTACTGCTGGTGTGTGTGTGTGTGTGTGTGTGTGTGTGTGTGTGTGCGCCAGGCAGCCTGTGGTTTGTTGTGGTTGTGGCGGGTCCTGTGTTTACCGAGGCGAGCCAAGCTGTGTTCCTCCACACAACAGAGGGAGAGGGAGAGGGAGAGGTTTTTCCCTTTTTTTTTTCTTTCCCCCCCCCCCACCATTTTCTTGCTCATCCCCTCTCTCCATCGTTCCCTTCCTCACTCACAGGGACCTGTGACCTTCTTCACCACATCAACTCCATGTCCTTAACAGCAGCAACAGCACTGACTTATTCCTCACTTCTTTTCCTGCGACGAGCTTCGGGCTGAGTGACAGACATGGTAGCGTTGTTGGTTTTGGCCTTTTCATGGGATCTGTTAACAACAAGAAAAACATCAAATAACTTATCCTTCAGCACTCCCCTCTCTTCCTCCCTCTGTCCTTCCCTCTGTCTCCCTGGCACGGTGGCCAGAAAGCTGGTTTACGACTGTTGATTAAAGCCGTGTGAGAATCCCAGCAGCGCTTAATATGGTTTACACACACTGGTGGTCCTCCTCTCTCCTCTGCTGCTGTCCGTACGAGAGGAGGTGAAGTGCTGGAGGCAGATTCCTGCTGTAAGAGCTCACATTCCTGGAGAGCACCAGGAAGCCCCAGGCTAATATGTCACACTTCTAACATTACAAACCATCTGGGGGTTGGAAGCACCAGCCTCCCATCCTCTCTTTCGCTCTTTGTCTTCTACCCGTGTCTTTCCCTTTCTTGCTGTTTGTCTCGCTGTCACGTACTCGCCTCCTGTCTCCTGTCTTGTTGTCTCTCCAGCTCTTCTTCTCTGGTTTTCTCTCTGACACGTTCCGCTGGAAAACAAGTGGAGACCACGGAGCGGAGCGATGGGATTGTTTTGTTTCTCTCTCTATGCCCGCAGGAAATTATAGCAGTAATGATAACACTAGAAATAACAGGACTGTACCGCCTCTCATCTTTCCTCTCTACTCTCATTCTCGCTCTCCTTTTCTTCATCTGTAAACACAACGGCCACTCGCACACTTCGGCTCCTCCACCCTGTTAGAACCTGAGCGACAGTTAAAACTTTCACGTGCTGTTGTTGCCCGTGGAGAGTTTTTTCATTGAGAGGAGACGTCGATGGCACTTGACCGGACGGACCGCTGACATAAGCCCCAGCAGCTCTGTCGAGGCTCGGCTGTGTGAGGTGGTGTTAGTGGGGAAATGGAGAGACATGCATGTAAAAACAAGCTCTGGGAATCCATGTTGTTGCTGCATAAACGGCAGCAGCAGAGATGACAATCACCAAATTACACCTCACAGTTCGATCGTGAACCGTACACCGTCACAAAGTAAGAATTCAGGGAACTGGTGTACTAGTATGAGTTGGAAAAGAAAATCAGCCAATGAAATCACAGATTCCCAATCTATTCATCCCAGTGTACCATCAGGTCTGAAAAAGGTTTAAATTATTTCAGTTTTAGCCCTTAAAACACAATTAAAATCTCTTGAATAGTTTTTCCTTATTAGTCTATTGATAGTTTTACACATTCAGTCAACCACTATGTACGTTCCATTTGCTTTTATTTTTCTGTATTTACGCTTGTAAATAATATTTGCCTCCAAATATACAGAACATTGTCAAATCTGCATCTGGACTCCGACAAGCAAAGATGCACAAAATAGTGAAAAGGTTTCCTTCATCCATGAATCAGAGAAGATTCACCGACCAACATAAAATAACAAATTTTCAGTTAATCATTTATCAGGCAAAAACATAACGTGCAGGTTTTAGCTTTTCTAATGTGAAGATTTGCTGCTTTTCTCTAGTTTAGGTCCTTGGAAAACGTCACTCTACGTGTGGCAGTCGTTGTCTGATTTGCAATCTCGGAACCCATCGGCTATCATCTGACGTCGATTTGCATGCAGATAAATAAAATGTAAAAAAAACGCTAATCTCTAGGGTTCCGCAACTGATAAAAAGCTAAATCGCAGTCAGACGACAGCCGATGGCTTCGGAGATTGTGTTTCAGCCAATGCGTTCCGCCTCTTTTGCTCTCCACACGGACTGTTTACCTGCATGCAACCAAAGCCCCCTCAAACGTGATTGGTCAATACTACTCGGACTACAAACGGAAACCGTAACGTTTCCGATACCAAACGTTTGTCCCTTGCCTACAGATTTTGCATTCATGTGCAGATATCTGCCGATGGAGATTAAGAGTGCAGTCACTCTGCTGGCACGCAGCAGGCAGACAATGCCAGGTGTTGATGGAGAAAAGAGGTCAACACTGACTGTTCTTAAGTGTGAATCGAATGGCTTTACAGTGCAGGTGGTGTATTCTTACAGAGGCCTGACCTTCAGAGCCGTGCTGAATAACTGAATAACAGGCCTTCCAGACTGTTGGTGTGTGTGTGTCTGCATGTATATATCGTGTATCTGGATGTGTTTGTGTGTCTATGCATTCGTGAGCTGTTTCTTGTTTGTGTAGGAGGTTGTTTGATTTTGAACACACATCCTGTTTCCAAAGCGCACACTCGTCGTCCCAACGAGTTGCTGCCGTTGTCTCGTCCGAGCACTTTTCATCACCACAGAAAAGCAAAGACTTCTCGTCTAAATATCCTCAAGATGTTGATTTTTCCATCCACCCACCAGGTTCAAGGTCCGTCACGCGTTTGGTTTCATTTGCCGCTAAATATACATATTTATGTTTTCCCAAAAGTGCTGGAGAGAAAAGGTAAATTTGTGCCATATGTACTCATGCCGTGTCGTTATCGATTTTAAAAAGAGCAAGACGAGCCCGCAGCAGTAATGGAAACTTGTATCAGCAGTTTGTCCCAGTTGAAAACAATGAGGAGCAGCATGCAGTAAAGTGTAGGATATTGGCTTTACTCTTCTCTGTGCACTGCTCTTTGTTTATGTAAAGTCTTGTTGTCTCCCCTGAACCCCATGAATTGGTAATGAATCATTAAAAATGTATAAAACGGAACAGAGTTTTTATTCTAAAATGTATCTCAAGCTCTAGATTGACCAGTGGATCTAATTGGATCTAACTGCTGAGCTTTGGATGGTGAAGAATTAGATGTTGGAGTGGCTGCGCTCATCCTTAAAGTGGCTATAATCAGTCTTTCTATATTGGATGGATCGCCTGAATACTTGTATGTGAAACGGGGTTGTCATCACCAGACTGCAGTTCATCTCAGCTCGACGGAGCGTTTTTAGCGTCTGTCAGGTCATTGTTTCAGTTTGCTTGCCCACAGTCTTACCATTTTTTGATTCACTCTCTCTCCGTTATAATGGTATGGTGGATTTTGGCCACAATAGGCAGCTGTGTTCTGCTCTAAAAACAGACTGTGCGCTACCTGCAAGCATCAAACGACAGACAGACACAGTTAGCGACTGGCTGGTGAACGTAGTGGCGCGTTTAGCAGCTAAAGAGCCAGACAACTCCAGATTAATGCTACTTGAACATCTGTGTCTGCTTGATGTGTAAGTAACCGTTTGCTAACAATTTGTTTTCACGCAAATATTAAGGTGATAGTGTCAGTGTTGTGTTTGCAGCTAACGTGCTTCTCGTTTTGAGTCCAAAGATGCCAAGTATCCCATCTTGCCTGGGAGGTCCTTGGGAATCTAGAGCTGAAGGTTGCAGCTACAGAGAAGTTGTTCTAGGCTACCTTGCTAAGTCTGCTGCCATCGCTGCCTGACACTGAATAATCGGCGGGAAATAAATGGATGGATTTATTCCAAAATGATGCCCATTTTGCTAAATGTTTGCTAGCTTAGAAATTAGTATCTTCACTCAAGATTTTAAAAAGATGTTTGTATCTTTAAAAATGCAAACATTGCCAGGTTCTAATGTTCCATATTAAGAACAAAAGACTTAAAAACGCCTGCAGTGATTTAGGATGACGGCTATGAATGTTTCCATGGAAAGGTGCCACTTTGTGTATAAACGCCTCCACGCTGAAAAACGTTCAGTCGCCCGACCATAAAGGCTGTTACTCCATTTTCAGACATTTTTTCCACAACTTCCAAATCTACAGTTTCTCCTTCAGCCCTCGTAATGTGTTCCAGGCAACCAAATGATCACAAATGAATCATGTTTGAAGACGGGGAATCCGACTTTACTCATTCTAATGATTTGGCTTTTAACCCTTTGTGCTCTGTGGTTCCCTCTGCAGGTGATGAGCAGTCGTTTTTTGCCCTACGAGACCATAGTGACCGACGCTGTCCTCAGCCTGGACGAAGACACAGTGTTGTCCACCACAGAGGTATTTTGTAATATAAGAAAATAGGGTAGAATAGAAAACTCTCCTTTTTCTCTCTTCCCATCTCCTCTGTCTCGATAGTCTGCTCCTCTTGAGGCAAAACAAAGTTGCAAACTCTCTCTGTGTCCCAAATGTAACTCTCTGATTGCATTTTCTCTCAATTTTTTCTCGCTTTCTGTTTGTCCCGGGTGCTTTCAAGTTATCGCTCTGCAGCCCACTTCTCAAATCACTTTAACTACTCTAACTTTTACTCCCAGTGCCTTACTTTGTCTTCTTTCTCTGCCTCGTTTTCCTTCTCCCTCTCTCTCGCTCTCTCCTCTTCTTTCCATCTTCCACGTCATGTTGTGGAGCTTGTAATCATGCTGTACCTCCCGAGTCCACTATTCTCAAGCAGCACTGTTGTGGGCATTTTTGTTCCACATGCTGTCGGGACTGTTCCTGCTTTTCCCGGGGACAGGTTTTGGCGCAGCACCATGGGAAGCCAGATGCTGCTTTGAACAGTGTAGAATTAGATCTCATAAAGGCTGTTTGTGCGTAGGATCAAGATGGCAAGGCAGAGCTGGCATCGAAGGGAAAATCCTGCCCCAAAAACCAAATCGACCCGTGTTTCTCCCATGAAGACAGTTGGATCACGAACACAAACGTTTCCCAAAGTTTTTGGAGCCCAGGGAACATCAATGCCAGTGGAAGTTAAAAAAGAAAAGCACAAAAGTGGCATGAGTGGCATTTTTGAATTCTTGGCCTCTCAACAAGAACAGAATCCTCACTTTAATCATCTTCATCCTCTTCCTCCTCTGAATGATTTTTCCATGTTTGTTTATGGTCCAACATGCCTATTTTTCCAGGAACACTTCCTTTCGATATGACTCACATGGACATACTGGTTTAATCATCTAAATATTTTTGGTTTGACTGTACTGTCATTCTGCTACCTTCGTCTTGCATTGAAAGCAAGAGCAAAAGCGAGTCCGAGCTCTTGCCTTGCTTCGGGACTTACTTGTATGCAAATTCCAGCAGTGAAGATAAAAATGATGTGAATTGTGTTTTATGGTGGATTTTGACATAACTATTCATTAAAATAAGGACTCTCTCGGTGTAGTATGGTGTAGTAATATGTGTTGTAATGTAGAGCGAGCGGTTTGTGGAGCCACAGAGGCCTTTTTGATGTTTTCGTCTAATTATTTGATTGAATGCTTTGATCGCCGCCACAGAAGTTGGCTGCAGGCAGTTGCTTAGTAAAGACTGCTTTGAATTTGATGAGGTTTTGCCTCTGTTCTATTTTCACTACGGTGTGTTTGATTGCCCTCTTCCTTTGTTAGTTCTCCCTGTAGTCTCTTTCCTTCCTTCTTTGTCTTACACAGTATACACTGTAAGTAGAAAAAAAATTACATTTAGTTTCTCCACATTTCAAGGAAATTATTACATGTTTAAAATGTAAAAATTACAGAAGGCCTTCAGGAATACTCTGCCGTCAGTTTTTGTTGTCACATTTTTCAAATTGTGTTTGAATAATGGCTGTATTAATCGTTAATAATTAATTTACATATACTTTGTATGTCAGTTATAAGCCATTAGTAAGGAAACCTTTGGGTTGCCAGGTTGTGAAAGATTCCTCTTATACATGATAATAAGTTGTTTATGAATTTACTTTGTAGTAAGTGCAGCTACTTGAAATAGTTAGCTAAAAGTAAAACGGTTGACATAGTTTGCTAAAAGTAGCACTATAGTGTCTACCTGAGGAACTAAAGAATTATCAAACAGATAGTGATCCTCCTTCAGCAGATAGTGTTCTGCGGACGGAGGATAAACACCATCTAAAGGGATTTGTCACAACTTGGCAAGCCATTATTCAAGGATTTAGGATGTCTTTATTATCCCCAGGGGTAATTTGTTGTACAGTGAGCAGCGACAGCTTAAACAACAACCACTATTAGGAAGTGGTACCCATATATTAAATGTTTTGTATCATATGTTAAATTCTGTATTTCTGTCCGTCCAGGTGGACTTTGCCTTCACCGTCTGGCAGAGTTTTCCAGAGCGTATCGTAGGTTACCCCGCTCGCAGCCACTTCTGGGACAGCAACAAGGAGCGCTGGGGCTACACATCCAAATGGACCAACGATTATTCGATGGTGCTGACTGGAGCCGCCATCTACCACAGGTACCGTGGGCACTTCATTCTCGTTTTCTGATCCCTGACGCTTGGTTTCAGTGCAGCTGTTTACCTCCATGTGAGGCAGTTCTCACTGTTTCGCTCTGCTCTGCTGTTTTCTTTCTTACTTCTGTTCCCCTTCTGTTAGATCACAGCTTTGCTCTACTCTGCTCTCCAGTGTTCAGTTGTTTTTCTTTTGATACAACACTTTGATGTAGTGATCTGTAGATTATGAAAGTCGGTGTGATGTTCAGTGTAGCACAGCCTTAGGAAATCAGTGTTTTGACACTGGGTGTGTTTTATCCAGAAAATGTCAATTTGTCTGCTACACAGGGTTCCATAGTTCCCACATTTAGTCATAGTACAGCCCTGTCAGCTTCAATATGGCTTCACTCAACTGTGATGGGAGCAGTCCATTAAGCTGGAGTCAGCCAATCACTGCAGCCAAACGCTTAATCACTTTCAATAAGTCAGTTGTTCAATCCATCCAGGAACTTGAGCAAAATTTGTGGCGTTCATAAGTCCATAACAGTTCTTTGTGACATACACCACCGTTCAGCCATCTTTAAAGGTCTGAAATTGTGGGATTGTTCACAGAAACAATAATCGGAAAGTTGTTTTTTCAATTGTCACATTGTGTTCATGTTGTCAGTCATGCAAAGAATATTAACTATAGCTGCTTTAACATGAATTTTTGCAAATGCACATTTCAGCCCTCTCATGTATGTGTCTTACTAAAGGACACAATGGCTGCTGTCCTCTCACCCCCTTCTTGTTCTAACTCCACTCTGTCCCCTCTTGCAGGTATTACCATTACCTGTACACCAACTACTTACCCACAAGTCTGAAGAGCATGGTGGACCAGCTGGCCAACTGCGAGGACATCCTGATGAACATCCTGGTCTCTGCGGTCACCAAGCTGCCGCCCATCAAGGTCACACAGAAGAAACAGTACAAGGAGACCATGATGGGACAGGTACCCTTCTCATGACTGGATTTGTGTCATTGATTTCTTTATTGTGGATGTTCATTTTTTATTTTTTTTTACCTAGATGAATCATTAGCGTATAGAGCTTTTTTAAAGAGCGGTTACACCAAGATAAGATAGCTGCCAGTTGAGAGAATCTGTTTGCATTAAAGAAATACTCATTACAGGATTTGATTGAACTAGTAACAGTCTTGCAACCTAGGATGTGAAACAGACTTATTATATAACCCCCTTTTGATACTGTCCTCCTTTTTATAAATCATGATTCACGCTGAAGCCATTGTTGTTTTCCACCCATCGTGTGTGTGTGTGTGTCATGGCCTTTCAGCTGGAGTGAACTCTTGCTTCTTTATGAACAGCATGAATTGTTCTCTTAAAGTTCTTTGGTCCGACCCGGGGGTAAACAGGACACGTCATTTACAGCAGAGAGGCAAAAGCACAGAAAGACGTCCTGTCGGTGCTTTACGTCATAGTTTCCAGTCGGGTTCCAGTCTCCCAAATATAGACTATGATGCAGCTAATGATTAATGGAGCAACATTAATGTCAGCCATCATTCAGTAATGGTTTTCTCCTGTCAGTGTCTGACGTTGCTACTATAACTGAATTGCTATTGTCGGCCTTTGTCATGTAATAAGAACGTCTCTTTCGTCTGGTATTCCCCCACATCCCCACTAGATACACTCAAGTATCCCTCCATCGACGCCACTTGTCACGTTTCAAATACGTTAATTACAATACATTTTTAATGTACAACCAATTTGTCAATGTTTAGATTGTTTATCTATTACTTTTATCTAATTATTCCAGCGGTTTATCCATCACTTTGAGGAAATCATTTAAAGTGTTTAGTTTACGGGTTATCAGCAACACACCAATTTGTAATCCTATTTGGATGTTTATTTTGGATGTTTTATTTTCCTTAACTTGTAGATATATAAAATCAGAATTTGTATTTTTTTCTAATTAATTGAGCTACTCAATTATTCATAACACTAAATCACTGTGATTAATTACACACTGACAATATGACTCTAAAATTGTCCTTTTGTCTTCTTCTTCATTCCCACCAGTCTTCGAGGGCTTCTCGCTGGGCCGACCCGGACCACTTTGCCCAGCGGCAAACCTGCATGAACAAGTTCGCCAGCTGGTTTGGCGCCATGCCACTGGTTCACTCCCAGATGAGACTGGACCCTGTCCTGTTCAAGGACCAGGTCTCCATTCTCCGCAAGAAATACAGGGACATCGAGAGGCTCTGACAGGACTGGCGCCCCCTCGGGGGAGAGCCCATGCAGGGGGAGGCGCGAGAGAAAGACTCTGTGGAGAGTAGGAGTAGGACTACAGCAGGATGGAGAGGGAGCGACACAGCTCTGTCTTCCACTCAGCACATTGCCAATGACCACAGCGCCATTGCTGCCAGGACTCGACGCGGTATGGGTTGAATAGGAAACAAGCAGATGGCGTTTGGATATGAAAAACACAAACAAGAACCGCAAACACAGACAAAGAGAAGTACACAAACTGATGGACATGCCAAACAGTACTGTATGTTTTGCAAATGTGCAAACAGACAGCACACACTACTGACGACGAGAACTCTTGGATAGAATATTTTTTTGTACAACATGAACGAGGACGACACTGACTTTCCTGCTCTCTCGGCACATGTGCAGGACGGTAGAAGAGGGAAGGTGTCCACGATTGCAAACCTGGCTACCCCGCTCCCCTTAAATCCTACTGGTGGCCCCTAGCAACCCTCCCCAGTCTGCATCAGGACGCAATACTGGACTCACTACCGAAACCCTGGTTTATAGCCCAGGAAACCCTGTTCTTTGTTCTCTGGTATCACTGTTGACCCTTTCTCCTCTTTGAGAGGTTCGAAATCAGAGCGCCATCAGTTTAATATTTCCCATCTCAAGGCAGAAAAGGTAAACGTCCAACCTTTTGTTTTTATATTAAAGCAGCCATTATTTCCTGAAGATACTCGGCTATCGACACACATCCTTGAGCCTGAAGTCTGAAAACATCCTGTCTGCCCTATCCTTGGGCTCATTCCATGATGTGCCGATATGGATTTTATAATGGTCTATCTGCTTCCCTGTTATCACTAAGATAAGTTAGAAAAACATCTCGTTTCATATCCCATTTTCCTCTCGTACTCGCCACGGCAGTTGTACTTTTCTTACTTACTTTCATCATCTTTTATTTCCCCCTTCAAACTCTCTGTACTTTCACTCGTGTATGTGTGTGTGCGCGTGCGTGCGTGCGTGTTGAGTGTACAGAGCCTTGAAAAGTTGGCTCATCCAACCATAAGCTCCAGCGGAGTACATTTTCCCTTCATTGGAATGAGCGAAATGAACATTTCTGGATGAAATGGAGCAGAACGTTGCATTCTAACCCAAACTCGTTTCGTCCATTTATTTCTTCCCGCATGGCCTCGGAGCAGCATCCTTACAGGAAGAAATGGAATAAAATTTCAGACCATAGCAGGTCTTTAGTGACCAGCGTCATTTCACAGGAGTGCTTGTAGAAGAGATTTTTAACGCTGAGCGCATCAGTGCCATTCTGACATCAGGGTCTGCCTTTAAAATTGTTTATTGCACATCAAGTTGCCTAGACGCTCTCGTGTTGAACTATTCTAGTCATCAGTCGGATGTGGCGCTCCTGCTGCCATGATTTATTTTTTTCCCTGTGACATATCAGAGGACCTCGGAGCCATTAAATTGCCAGCAGGTTTTCTCCTCCATTTGTCAGGCAGAGATACGTTTTTGCTTCAATTAGATAAACCTATTTCATTTGGAGTGCTGTTTTATTCCCAGGGGACAAGCTGTTGATGAAACACTCTAACATTATGGGGCATTGTGTTGAGAAAGCAGTGACCCACACACATGACCTGCTGGCTAATGCTAGCCCACCCCCGCACCCTGACTGTGGCCATTACTTAGAACCGCTGCTCACATCCACATCAAGATCAACATTGGACCACCAGATCAAAATGCTAAACTATCTAGCTATCTCGACCTTTAATTGAGCATTTCAAAGAGAAAATGGCCGGCTCATGGCAGAGCTGCCACACGCTGTCATCAGGTCTGCATGCAGCATGCAGCCGAGAGCACAGGCAGTCCACTCTGGCATTCAGTTCGCAGACACTTGAATGAAAGCAGCGTGCTTTTAGTGGCCTTTCTGTCAGGCAGGCATTCATCATGTCTCAAACAAAAAGCTGTTCTGCGTGTATGTGTGTGTGTTAATCAGTAGCTATCATCAACATCGTCAATATCAGAGTCACACATTCAATGACTGATTTTTATTTTTGTTCTAAAAATACTTTAAAATGTATTGTGAATGCCTTTTACAATGTCAGCAAAGGTTACATTCATGCTATGAAGTGTCAAATCTAAATGCTTCTGTTTCAGTGTATCAAATCAAACCCGGCAGGACTATCATGCCCCCCCCCCTCCTCCTCCTCCTATCATCGTTTTATATCATGTTAGTATTTACATTCTGCGACTCAGAGTTTGGAGTGTTGTTCGTTTGCCAGGAGAGATTTATGATCTGTTTTAATGTGGAGTCACAACAGTAAATGTTCACTCATCTGCAGCATGTGACTCTGGGAAAACATGCTCCTCACTCGGACTTGCATCTGGTCCCTATTTCTTCTTCAGAGAAGCATATTGTTTGAATATCCGTAGCCTTTTATGTGCGATAATTTGAATCACTGTTGATCATTTCAAGAGAACCGCGAGCTTGGCAGATATTTAAGGAAAACAAAAACAACCCATTTCAAATCCCTGCCACTCAGCATATATCTCGGCATATATTTATTTTTTTGGGGGGGGGGGGAACAGAGATGGTGTGGCGAGAATGTAAGACTGATCCTGCATCGCTGAGGGGAGTTAATGGTATTTATTCAGTTTATTTTCTACACGCTGTGCACGTTAATCCACAAAGATGCCAGTATACAGCTCATATTGTGTTTCACTCTGCGTTGGTTTTCCAGCGCTTTCTCACACAGAACTCCCCAAGAGAGAGAGAACATTTTCAGAGTCGTAGTAGTGCAGTTTCAACTCTAAAAGATTGCATACACCAGTGATCTAGAATTGGATTGGGCCGCACCAACTTGGCTCTCTGCAGGAGTCAAATTGCAAAGTCCCAATAAAGACTATGCCAACTGAAACATGGGAAATAATAACCAGCTGGGTCCCGTGTACCAGATGGAACCCCCCCTCCCCCTCCCAAAATCATCATGTCCAGAGTCAGACGTGATTTTAGTTTAGGCCACCGGGAAAACCTCTGCATCTGCTAAAATGCCTCTGCCATTCGATCAGTGGGGGGGGGGTGACATTATGCAAGTTATCATTGTGTGCTTCAAGACAGATGGAAGAAGGGTTAGCCGAAAAGTGCCAGGCAGTTGGTGTTTATAGCGGCAGTGGCGTGCATGCTGGAAACTAGTCTGTTCTTGATTTGTGCCTTTTATCAACATGTGAGTTCTTGACACGCCGAGCACGGCCTGTCCGAGACTTGTTGTTTCCAGAAGGCAGCAGCAACACCATACGCAGGGCCCCGAACAGCCCTGCCTTCATACACTGGATGAGTCACAGCTTCCATTCTCTTATTACAACGCCCCGTTTTCATCTTTGTGTTTGGGACACTGTTACTAAGGCGACAACATATGACCACTTCCTGTTTAGGATTATTTATCAGTGATTGGCTGTGTCACATTACCTACCAGTCAGCAGCGATATCTGTTGATCTGCAAGGACTCTGTCAAGCCCAGCTGTCCTGATGCCTTCTCCTCCCTCCTACCTTGTAATTAACAGAAGACTTTTATAGAGGTCACAAATGAAATAGATAAATGCCAATTTTGTAAGAATGATTTATAAAAAAAATAAACTCATATTTGATGATAACTATATCTACATGCTGTGTTTTTTTAGTGTGCTGTGCTTTTTTGCCTCTTTTTATGTAGTTTGTTTTCTGGTGTAGAATTATGTCTAAGAGTTTGAGCACATCAGGGATTACCCTGATGTGCTCAAACTACCGGGATTGGGTACCAGTCCATGTACTTTTATCCCCCAAAAACTGTCACCAAATGTCAGATTCATAATTTTGTTTAATTGTGCCTTATTCAGAGCCCAACCCATCCTGGAGTCATGAGAAACGTACAGGAGGCAACATGTTAAACTTGCGTAAACATATTTGTATCACTTCTATACAGCGGTTTCTTGTTACTTATTGGCCAACAGATACGCTGATAAACAGAGTGTAACCCTGCACATTTTTATTCGCTTCATCATTTTTGCGACGGAGTGTGCGTGGACAAGTACTCAGCCCCTGACCTCTGCCTCAGCTGAATGAGAACACACGCCATTTGTACAGTCATAATAGTCCCTCAATGCTGCATTGCCCCTCTGAGATATAATAACCACCCCTGTATTAGACCACTGAGGAGGGGTTTATTAGTCACTACTCGGAGCATTGATTTTTTTTCTCTCTCTCTGCTGAAAGCCTTCTCGCTGCTCCAATGCTGCATCTGTCCTTCTGCATCTCCCTGAGGACAATAGCTTCATAACACATCGTAGATACGACCCCGGCTTTGCTCTGAATTATTAAACGCACCCATATCAGACACCAATATTCTCATTTACATCCCTGACAGGACAGTGATGCCATATGAGTGTGTTGGTGTGTGCGTGCATGTACTCAGATTTTAGCTTATGTTTCACGCTTGTATTGAATGAGGTCATTTGTGTATTCCTCTCTCCCTCTCTTACTCTTGTCTTTCTTGTCTCATCCATAAATACATCTTTTTTTCTTCTTCAAAGTATGGGTAAAAATGCAAAAGGTAAACAGACACCAAAAGCGCCCCCTAGCTGAACTGGCTGGCCTATCAAAAAAAAAAGGGGCCCGTATTCATCAAACATCTTGGAGTAGGAAATCACTCCTAACTGGCCATAAAATCTCAAAGTGACATGTTTGCGGTGCAACTTTTTGGGCTTTGGAGTAAAAGCATTAAATCAACTTTCCTACCTCAGCAAATGACTCCCATCTCTGCCAATAGCTAAGAGCTCCAGAGGTGTGCTAACCTGTTAGGAGTTGCAAGGAGAATGCCATGTTAAGACAGAGAAAATGCACACAGGCATGGAGAGATGGTCATTAACATCTCTGTACTATAAGCTTATTAAAATTACATCGTATTTTGTTGACCATAAAGTGTCTCGCTCAGTTTGTATCTTGGTCACACCAGTGTTAATTGGGATTAAATCAAATTGTCTACTATTTTAAATTGTACATACACTTATTGTTTAAGCTACAGGAGTGGTATGCCACAGTATCTACTTACAACCTGTGGAGAACAGCTTACTGGTAAATAATAATATATACTTAATTTTGGCATCATATTCTTGCATTTATATCCAGGTTGCCTATTCTATTTATCAATACACATTAAAAGTGGTGCTTTTTTCTGCTTTTCGAATGAAGCCACCGTTTCATTTCAAAGCGCGATTCCTAGGAGTGATTTACGGCCCGATCCAAAACAGAAACCCAGATGACCGTTGATTTTTTTTTAAAAATCACAGCAAGCTTTATAGTTCAGCATAATCCTTAACAAAACATCGTAATGACATGTCACGTTCAATCAGAGCAGAACATTGTGTTTACAGATTACATCAAATAAAAATAGTAAGAATAACACGTGTTTTGCCACAGTGTATGTCTTTCTTATTACGTTTTTAGCGGCCATATAAAACCTTTTTGAATGTAGGACTTCACATAATTCTAATACTATGAAATTAAAGTAACAGATGTACAGAATTTTAGGATTAAATAGAATATATGAATGTGTGTCTACAGGCATAAACCCTCTATTGAGCTAGTACCTACACATAGATAAAAACTATTAATTCACTCATACTGCTGATTGACATGTAGAGTACTGAGGTAGACAGAAGTTTTTCTGCCATCGCCACACTGATGTCACTTGCACCCTCAACTCGCAGTGTTTTTATTGGGTATCTGCTTATCTCTCTGTGTTGTCAAGTGCTTTCTTCTTCATTTGTCTCCTCTGTTTTTTACCCCTTCTAGTGTCCTTGTAGTCTTCATCAGGAAGCGGGTTGATATTGCCCCATGAGTCCCCATTTCTTCTGTAAAGTGCCGCCTCAGCCAACCTGTGGTATCCTGTCACATGTCCAGTTAACGACCGTATTCCTATCCATTATTTGTAGTAGATATATGAGTGTGTGTGTGTGTGTGTGTGGGACTCAGCTCCTGACAGCCAGCATGGAGTTGATCTCCCAGATGAGGTTGCGAAGTTGGTCCATGATCTGCTTCAGCTGCTGGTTCTTCTGCTTCAGCTTCTGCAGAAATAAAATGACATAAAGAGAGAAAATTACATAATTTTAGATGAAAAAAAACAACAAACGTGAATGTCAGTGTTTAGCTACCTAAAAAAAAAGAAACATTTTTGTCTGCTGAAAGAATTCAAATGAAAAGCTCAAAGAACTGACAAAACACTTCAATACACAACAAAGCAATTACATTTTCAGCAGAAAACAAATAATTCATGGCTGGCAGCACTGGTATTAAAAAGATTTGAGCTGCTACACTAAAAAGGTTTTTCCCCATCAGCACTACTTAAGCATCACGTTATCACTACAGCATACACTTCCTCTACTACTGTAAGTCCTCATGAAATATGATTTACTTAACCACATTATTGAAAACAACAGATTTCAGAAGTGATGTTTCTAATGAGAAAGTGAGCAGAAGGTCCTGTGAGAAACACATTTGAAGACTCTGTTTCCATTCTTTTAAATGTAGTAGTATCATCTGGAACTTTTGAAATGATACCTTGGGATACCTTGAAAGGATACCTTGTGATACCTTGAATTCAGGGGTAAAAACACAAAAAACAATAAAAATAAATGTTTCTTGTTCACAGTAAATTTTAAATATCCTTTTTAAAAGAAATGTGAAAACTGAATTACAAATGAAATCGTGTCACATTTTGGAAATAAAACAGGAGCCCAGCAGGGAAACTGGGAAAGTGCTTGAAAAGATACCTTGGGATACCTTGAAAGTATTTGAAAGGATACCTTGAAAGTGCTTGAAAGGATACCTTGAGATACCTTGAAAGGATACCTTGAAAGTGCTTGAAAGGACTTAACCTCAAGTTAAGTTGAGTTCACTTTCAAGGTATCCTTTCAAGGTATCTCAAGGTATCCTTTCAAGTACCTTCAAGGTATCCCAAGGTATCATTTCAAGTACTTTCAAGGTATCCCAAGGTATCATTTCAAGCACTTTCCCAGTTTCTCTGCTGGGCTCCCGTTTTATTTCCAAAATGTGACACTATTTAATTTGAAGTTCAGTTTTAACATTTCTTTTATAAAGGATATTTAAAATTTACTGTGAACAAGAAACATTTATTTCTATTCTTTTTTGTGTTTTCCCCCGAATTACGTATCTTTGCCCACTTTTTTTATTTCTTAAAAGTATTAATGCTCTGTGTTTATGTCGCTTCTTTGAACAGGAACTTTAATCAGCCAAAATAATGGAAACTATCTGTGTGTATACCTTGAAAGTACTTGAAAGGATACCTTGAAATTTTTTTATGATGTACTCTGATGTTTTCTACAACATACTATATATATACTATGAGGTTTTTATGACGTACTTTGATGTTTTTTACAACATACTATACTATAAAGTTTTTATGACATACTATAGTTTTTAAAATGCCATAGTATAGTATGTTGTAGAAAACATCAAAGTACGTCATAAAAAACTTCATAGTATAGTATGTTGTAAAAAACTTCATAGTATAGTATGTCGTAAAAAACTTCAGACCTTCATAAAAACCATCATAGTATAGTACTTTGTAAAAAACTTCATAGTACATCAGAAAAAACTTCATAGTATAGCATGTCGTAAAAAAAATCATTACGTCATAAAAACGTCATAGTATAGTATGTCGTAAAAAATTTCATAGTATAGTATGTCGTAAAAAACATAGTATAGTATGTCGGAAAAAAAATCATATTACGTCATAAAAACGTCATAGTATAGTATGTTGTAAAAAAACTTCAGACCTTCATAAAAACGTCATAGTATAGTACTTTGCAAAAAACTTCATATTATGTCATAAAAACATCATAGTATAGTATGTCGTAAAAAAATCATATTACGTCATAAAAACATCATAGTATAGTGTCGTAAAAAAATCATATTACGTCATAAAAACGTCATAGTATAGTATGTTGTAGAAAACATCAAACTACGTCATAAAAAACTTCATAGTATAGTATGTCGTAAAAAATTTCATAGTATAGTATGTCGTAAAAAACATAGTATAGTATGTCGGGAAAAAAATCATATTACGTCATAAAAACGTCATAGTATAGTATGTTGTAAAAAAACTTCAGACCTTCATAAAAACGTCATAGAATAGTACTTTGCAAAAAACTTCATATTACGTCATAAAAACATCATAGTATAGTATGTTGTAGAAAACATCAAAGTACATCATAAAAACTTCATAGTATATAGTATGTCGTAAAAAAACTTCAGACCTTCAGAAAAACGTCATAGTATAGTACTCTGTAAAAAACTTCATAGTACGCATAAAAAAACTTCATAGTATAGTATGTCAAAAAAATCGTATTACATCATAAAAACTTCATAGTACGTAATTTTACCCCAGAATTACGTATATTTGCCCACTTTTTTTATTTCTTAAAAGTATAGATGCTCTGTGTTTGTCGCTTCTTTGAACATGAACTTTAAGGATACCTTGAGATACCCTGGAAGTATTTGAAAGGATACCTTGAAAGGACTTGAAAGGAGCCCAGCAAAGAAACTGGGAAAGTGCTTGAAAAGATACCTTGGGATACCTTGAAAGTGCTTGAAAGGATACCTTGGGATACCTTGAAAATGCTTAAAATGATACCTTGGGATACCTTAAAAGTGCTTGAAATGATACCTTGGGATACCTTGAAAGTGCTTGAAAGGATACCTTGGGATACCTTGAAAGTGCTTGGGATACCTTGACAGTGCTTGAAAGGATACCTTGAAACCTTGGGATACCTTGAAAGTGCTTGAAAGGATACCTTAGGATACCTTGAAAGTGCTTGAAAGAATACCTTGAAAGTATTTGAAAGGATACCTTGGGATACCTTCAAAGTGCTTGAAATGATACCTTGAAAGTGCTTGAAAGATACATTGGGATACCTTGAAAGTGCTTGAAATGATACATTGGGATACCTTGAAAGTGCTTGAAAGGATACATTGGGATACCTTGAAAGTGCTTGAAAGGATACCTTGGGATACCTTGAATGTACTTGAAAGGACACCTTTCGGGCTTTGTCCGCTCTCATTGTTATCCCTCTGAATGCGCTACCGAGATCAAGTCAACAGCTTCCGTGGACTGAAGTACCTCATCATACACGTTTTACACATAAACAAATAATGGCCCCCAAGCTGCAGCCACTGCTTCTGGCGAGTCAGAATAAAAACAGGTACAGCTGCTAAATGTGTGCTGCCTTTGAAGATGTAACTCGGGCGAAACATCTGCATTTGAAGGTTCGGACAATTTTAGCTACAGCACTACATCTCAGCTGCTTTTCTTTTGATAGATAGCCAGAAAGAGAGGGAGAAGGAGAACAGCTCCTTCACTCAGGAGCTACTGTATCTGCAGTGCAGTGAAATCTATTAAGATTAAATCCAGCTCACTCTCTCTGCAACACTCCTTTAGCCATGACTAATTACCAGCCATTTTTGCAGCGCAGATAACACCTTGAGCAATCGATTTCACACAGCTCTCTTAATATCAACTGTTTAGCTGATTGTCCTTGAAGATATTCCAGAGTGGAACATTTGGAAGCCTTCCAGTCTCTCTCGCTCTCTGGGGGGCTCTCACCGCTTCTCAAGCTCTCTCACTCTTTTCGATCTCTCTCCGAGTTTAACTTTGATTCCCTGTGTGTGTGTGTGTGTGTATTACATTGCCTCATTACTCTGACGAGCAAGTCTTGAAATAACGTGGCCATCTACTCAGTATAAATGAGATCATACCAAGAGTGTTTATAATTTCAGTCCAACACATTTTAAACAAAGAATACAACACTGCGCCCTTTTGTTTTTTACATGAAGCTGTAAAAAAAAAAAGGATCACAGATATGTTTTTTCATCTCGGTTTTCTAGTGTAAACGGGCAGATTTGGCTTCAAAGACAAATTTTGCTTCTTTTGAATAAGGATTCTTCCACAAAAATCAAGTCTCTGCTTCCTTTGAAACTAGACATGAAAATCACATTTTTCACATTGGAAATAAAACTATGGATGCAGCAAAGCCTTCACAGCGCGTTCATTATAAAAGGCTCACTGGCATATCTTGATAAATGAATAACAAGACGGCTATTATCACAGAAATGATTCCGCAACCTCAGGGAGACATAATTCCTTTTCACAACCTCATAATTAGCGCAACTCTAATCCTTCACACCTATAATATGATGTTTGTAAAAAGGGTTTGCTGCAGAGAACAAAGCAGGGAAAGGGAGCACTGAGCCATCTCTTTTGTCAGAAGAGCACACACACAAACACCTACAGGAATCCAGCGGATGCACTCCCTCATCATCTTCGCCTGCCACTCAACAGCCGGGCCCCACAAAAATGTTTTGATGCCTTTTCAATCCACAGTAGGCCTCTTCTGACACAGCATCAGGGTGGCCAGTCAACAACTCATGAAAGTAAACAAGGAAGCACTGTCTGAGCTCCTGTCTCCGAAGGCCTCCTGCAGACTGGCAGCCTGCCTACCTGCTTCATGTCATCTGGAAATGCTGGCAGACGCAGGCGGAGGAGAGAGTGGAAAAGCACAGTGACCCAAAATGGAGTGGAAGTGGAGATTGGCACGCACAGAGGAGGTTGCAGTGAGATGCGGTGAGCTGAAATATGTACCTGTGTGTCTGAGCATGTGCGGCTGTGCAAGTGTTTATGGCCTGATGTGCATGCAGCGTGTGAGCGTGTAAGTGTGTGTGTGTGAGGGTGGAAGTGTGAGCGTGGGTGTGTGGCTGCACATGAAAACGTCAGTGTGCTTTAGGTATCGTGCCGACACTGTCCTTATTAAGCTGTACAGGTTAAGAGTGACCGAGTTGCGTTTTGCGGCTTTATTTTAAACATTACTGCTAATTTGGGCTGAAATTAATGACAATTTTTGTTAATGATTAATCTGTCGATTATTTTTATGAATAGTTTAGTCTATAAAATATAGGAAAACTGTGAAAACATTTCCAACACAATTTCCCAAAATGAACGACTTCAAACTATTAACAGTCAAAAACCTAAAAATATTCATATTACAGTAAAGAAAAAGCAGAGAAACACACCAAATCCTCACATTTTGTTCATGTTGACGATTGATTACTTTTCTGTCAAACAGCTAATCAATTAAGTCCTACTGCTAAAATGATCTAAATCAGTCCCACACACCGAGATTTACAGAGACAAGATTTTTTTTTTTTTAAAAGGAGCATTCGTATCAGATCAGTACTTGGTGTAGGCGAGTTTTAGAGTGTATTCAACAGAGTGAATGTGTGAGTAGGTGTGCATAACTAATATACGTGTGTGATCGGAGAGCCAGAAGAGGATGTCAGGTAAATAAATAGTGACCAACCGCTGGAAGCTCTCAGCTGCCCTTACACCACATCTGGGCAGGGGACAAGCCAGGGTGTCTAGTTGCAAGCAAACCAGGTCTTGTAAACAAGCGTCACATGGACTCATAAGTAGTTTGTTTATTGGACAGGCTTTTGGCAACCCGTCATCTCAAAAGATTAAACATTTTCAGTCAAAAACAAATCCGATTCCAGTCCCTGTAACTTCCGCTAAGCCTGATGGACATGTCAGAGTAGCTGTCTTTCCTGTTATTTACGTCTGATTGATATCCAGTAAGAGCGGATTCTTTTAGAAGTTGCTTAAGAACATAGTGTGACTAGACTTGCTGCAGTTTGGCCTAAATTTGTTTCATTTTCTGTGACTTATCAGATGTCATCATCCCCATTTTATGTAAAAGTGGAGCTGAAACAATTAGTTGATTAATCTATTGACAGAAAATCAGCAACAATTTTAAATAAGTTATAAAGCAAAAAAGCTGTATACCTAGTTTCAGCCTTCTTTGTCTTATGTTCTAGTAAACTGAAAATATTTGGGTCTTGGACTGATGGTCAGACAAAATGAGCACTTGTTGAAAATGTGATGACATTTGTCACTATTTTCTGATATTTTAAAATCTTAAAATCTTAGCATTCAGACAGCATGGGCACCCCAACCGGTCTGCAGCTACGCAGCCCCGTATGCAACAAACTGCGATGCTCTGTGTTTTCTGACACTTTTCTATCAGAACCAGCATTAACCTTTTCAGCAATTTGAGCTACAGAAGCTCTTCTGTTGGCGTTCTCCACACGCATCAAGTGAGCCTCGACCCTGTCACCGGTTTTCCTTCCTTGGACCACTTTTGGTAGGTACTGACCACTGCAGACTGGGAACACCCCACAAGAGCTGCAGCTTTGGAGATGCTCTGACCCAGTTGTCTAGCCATCACAGTTTGGCCCTTGTCAAAGTCACTCAAGTCCTTAGGCTTGCCCATTTTTCCTGCTTCAACACATCAAGTTTGAGGACAAAATATTCACTTCCTGCCCAATATATCCCCCAAACTGACAGGTGCCATGGTAACCAGATAATCAATGTTCTTCACTTCACTTGTCAGTGGTCATAAAGTTATGACTGATCGGTGTATATTTACATTTGCTGTGGACCAAGTGAGTGCATGATCTTTTAGCATGTGCAGGCTCACTGGAAATCAGTCTGTCAGTGTGTTCGTGCCTGACTCTGCTGAATAATCTGCAATAGCAGGCGGACACAATAGCAGGAACACCTGCACAATTTAATGAAATCCAATAAAAGACACTACTTTTGTGAGGCTTAAATTATTACATTTTTGTTGAGGCTGTCAAACTGGCGTCATTTTTCTTTGTCAAGAGAAACATAAATGAATTAGAGAATGTGACAGGGCTTGTGTTCCC
>JAVQJF010065764.1:0-25064 GCA_036023855.1 Gadopsis marmoratus | reverse complement strand
ACACACACACACACACACACACACACACACACACACACACACACACAGACCTTTACACCCCGCCCTGTGCTGGACAATGCAGGGGTGGTTGGCTGGTGATTTACGGGACAGGGCCGTGGCCGGACAGAACATGGGCTGTCTCATACCTGGAGCGGCCGGATGGGTTGTGTAAAGTGTCGAGCTTGGACGTGGACTTCCCCATGAAGTCTAACTGGGACATACATCCTGGAAGGACCCATGGAGCCACAAGACCTGGGTCTGGGGGGTAAACAAAGTAGAGTAAGGGACTCCAATAATAGAGAGATACTGGGTGTTCTAATAAAAATAAATCTTTTAGCAGTATTTGGGTACGCTGAGGCCATCTACGTCTTGCCATCACGTGCTAAAAAAGCCGAGCTGGCATGTGCCTCGGCTGAGACTGAGGGGCGGGGCAGACCAGCAGTCTCAAGGAAGTGACAGTTCCTGGGCAGCATGACACAGTATGAAGTAAGAGAGGGTCCCACAGCAGGACAGAGGACGCAAACCACACCGGATCTGTGGGAAAAAGGCACTGAGCATGCTCCATGACCCCTATTGACCCAGCTCGCCGCCGTCTGGTGGGGACCTCTCCAGGGAGGGACCCCAGAGGACGCTCCACTGTTTCGCCTGCTGTGCAGAGAAAATAGAAAAATTGCACAGACGATCTTGGCCTCTCTTTTTCTTCCCTCTCTGTCTTTTTCTCTCACAGTACTTTCAGGTCTCGTCCCTCCGAACATACAGACAGTTCCGTACGAAGAGGGCAATAAACTTGCATTGACACTTCCCAGACTCGCACGGCCCACAGAGTGAATCCTGCATTTTTAAAAAGCGTGCCCATACTTCACTCTGCTGACGTAAGGGGCCTGCGAACGCTCTCTGGCACTCGAGTGCTGTGACGTCTGCTGAATCCAGGAGTTTACGTCTGTGCACTGGTTACTGCCGCTGTTACAGAGTCTGGCACAAGAGTAGCATCAGTGTGATGTCACGGTCTTTACGGTAGACAAGTCATCTATCGGTGGAGCTACTGTTTTACATGTGGGTTTAATAATGTGTTCTCTGTGGGGTTTTGACGCAGACCTTTTATGTTTTTATGGGAAAATTCATATAAAGTCAGTAAACTTGTGGATTCTTTTAAGATTTTAATAATATTTAAAGGTAACTGTAAATTATCTCTCCACTCTTCAAACGGAGGAAGCAGCTAAGGAAGCATACATTGATGACACCTCCCAACCCTGCAGCATGCACCAACTTTGTCCATCCTTTCCCACGCACCCCCCCCCCCCACACACACACACACAAGGCTGACCCTTTGACTGACCTCTGTCTGGCAGTGATGATGTCAGACACAGAGGTCACCAGGGGTTATCACAAATGCCTATCAGAGCCATTTGGGCCTTGAGTGTTTGAATGCTCCCACCAGACTAACAGTGGTCAAATAAGCCACTCCATGCTAACTCAGCATCGGCCTTCACACACACACACACACACACACGGTGAAGCCGCCCTTGAGCACTAACAGGTTTGGGATGGTTCAAGCTTCTCAGGGTCATCAGGTTTTGTTGACTGGGGTCTTTGAAGTTTAGGGCACATCAATCACAAAAAACAGGAGTCTGGATTCACAGGCTGTTTGCTCCGTCTTTATCATTGTTCTTCTTCCTGCTTTTTAGCATGTTATCATTTGGCAGGATGTTCAAGAACAAACTCTTATTTACAGCCTGGGAGAGTAGCAGCAGATTATATATCTAGGAGCAGTAAAAGCACGGCCTTGAAGACTTTGTTGCGTCACAGCTGCACAGAAGCAGCATACATTGTTTCATTCGTCCTCCTTATGATGGTCTCAGTCTCCCACCACCAACTTGGTTTTTCACCATTAGGTGACAGCAAACATGAACAAGAACATCAACCCTGATTGATTAGATTTATCTTTAGTGCATTATGACAACTCTCGGTTGGGTGGGATGAATTGGCACAATTCTCGGTGAGAATAAATGAATGAATATATGAACAGTCATATTTAAAGTAGTCCTAGACTGTGAGATGCAGTTTAAAGCTTTAAAGTGAACAATTAGCTAGGATTCTTTGGCCAAATTAAAGCGCTCATGAGAGTCCTGACACCAAAATCATCTCTGTGGAATACATTCTGATACTTTATTATACTGTATTATAAACACAGGTATTTAGTAATCCCCTTTGTAATCCCAGCTTCACTTCTGAAAGCAACATTTCAATCTTTGCTGTTCGCTGCATCGATCTCAAACAGGTTCTATGAAAAAGCTACATATGAGAAGCCTGGCTAATTTCATAGAACTTTCTCACTATTATGAGGGGAGAATGCTCTTGCCATTGAAAATTCATTCTTTTTCTTGTGGAACTTAAGTAAATGTGACCAGTGCCCTGCAGCAGTTCTTATCTGTCAGCTTCATGCCTATCGCCTATGCCTGTAGGCAGAGCTATAGACTGAATTTTTGAAATCCTGAAGTCCAGATTCAACAAAAAAAACACAACCAAACTGAGTATTTAAAAGAAAAACACAATATGCCACAGTCCTTTTTAAATGTATGCTATAGGGACGATGCAATTTAACATAGTTCCAATAGAGAGCGTGAAACTGATGTGCTGCAGCAGTGCTTTTCCCTACACTATGGGCTGGTGCCCGGATGTTGGTGGAAACAGTCAAATTGAGTCTAAAAAATATTAGAACTAGCCTTTAAGAATGCCAAAGCATGTGCTTCATCGTAGAACATAAACTCCTCTTGACAGAATAAGGTCCCCACATTTCACATGCCATCTGTGTCTGGTTACAACAGTCCTCTCAGTAGGCATACTTAACATACTATCCATGGTAGAGGCACATCAAACAAACAAACCCATTTACTGGAGGCAAAAAGTTCTCCACTTTCACTCCGTTTATAGCTCTTGCTCCGTCTCATGATGCCTGATCCCTCAAACCACCTGGCCATTTCCAGCACCATTGTTTCCGTTCCCTTTTTCTTGTCTTTTCTTTCTCCATGAGCCTGGCAGGAAAGCCAGAGAAAGAGGAAAAAGAGGGGGAAGCAGAGACCATCTCAGGGAAGCATGTCGTTCCCCTTTTATCCAGCTGTCAGGCTGTTAATTAGATGGGAGAGTGTTTTGATGAATGCACATTCCCTGGATGTTCAAGCTATCAGTTTCGTACAATGAAGCCAGGAGCGCACAGGGGTGAGTGGGAGGTTGTGTGAGTACATGCAGGGGGATCTCAAGCCTGGTGAGATTGAAGACAGAGACCCAGAGAGGCGGCAGAGGTAGGGACATGATCAGAGTGAGGACTCTGGGTGAATCTGCAGTAAAGGTGCTGCGATATTATTTTCATTTTAATCAAATTTCCACTTTCCCTCTGTCTTTCTCTCTTCCCCCTTCTCTGTGTTTCTGTGTTTCCTCTGTCTTCATTGTGGCTTGATATTTCTGTGTTATGGTATCTGGGATCAATGTTGCCACATGGCTTCTTTTCCCTCCCCTGGTTGACTTTTAAGCACACATATGCTCTCATTTCTTCTAGCTCTCATAAAATGACACCTGCTCATATTCTACGTTTGTCTTTGCTCTTTTTCTCAGGCATATGGTGTGAACACTAGGCTCTTATTTTTAGCCATGAGGTATGGGAAGTTATAATGAAAAGAAGACAGCGTTGGTGTGACAGATCTGTCTTAGGAAGTGTAGAGACCAGCCACTCCAAAGGTGTTTGGAAATGAGTGTTATAGAGAGCGAAAGGCAATAAAATCAATATCCAGTGCCCCATTCACAGTTGACTTTACAGGAAAATATGTTTGTTGGCTTTCTTGCCAAGAGTTAGATGAGAAGATTGATACCACTCTCCACCATCTGAAGGTACAGCCAGGAGACAGTTAGGAAGGGGATGTCTAATGAACCCAACCACTGCACCATTAACACGCAGGCAAACCCAGTAAATTCACCATTACAGGCCATGTTTCTGGTTTCTCATCATCCAGTCTGCCTAGCTTCCTTATCAGCCTACAGAGCTTTTCATCTGCATCTCTGGTCTTCTGCCACGCCACCAGGTTCTCGTTTAGCCTCCCACCCTGGGAGCGGAGCTGTTTAGAGGAATTATCTTTCATCTTTGTGGGTGGACATGTGGATCTGGGAGGAAACAATGTCTGAGAGTGTAGGTTATATGCACTAGCCAGTAACCATTAGTTCACATGAGCGTATATTGGAATATTTGGGCTGACAGGTTTGAGTTTTTCATTTGATTTGCTGAACGAGTCGCTTCTGAATGCTGTTCGAAACCCTGCTTTCATGTCAGTAATGTTTGTAGGATTAGCGGATTTCAAATAGCCTGACAAGACTTTCCACGTCCTTGCGGTCGTACCCAGTGTGCTTGTGTTTGTGCAAAGGGTTGAGGTTACCTTAGCTGTTTTGCTCCCACTCCACACTTGGTTTCAGAAGGAAGTGTTTAGTAGTGAGATCCAGATTTTAGACGAGGCTAAGCTAAGGATTTGAACTCTTTTGGAGAGAACACAAAAAAAATAATCTGTGGGACAATAGTGCTAGCTCTGTGGCCCAGCGGGTACAGCCGATACTTGGGACTTTGCTTTAGTGCTTGGACCTGGTGACTGGGACCTGCTGGTGGAGACAAAAGGCCTCGGCTTTGGCCCTCATCTGCCCCCAGCTGAGGAACTCTGGGGGCACTAATTCTCTTCTGTCAACCCTTGCTCACTACACCACTTACTGGGAAACCTCTGAAATGAGGCAATACCTTTGTGGAATGTGAAATAACAACAATGCACTGTGGGAATATTACACATGGGCTGATGAAGGAGGTGGACTGTTCATTAGAAATAAGACCTTTGCAGTGCTGAAAACAAGCGGTGATATCTTTATCTTTCAGGTTTTGTAGAGAAAAGGGCTTATCTTTGTGCTCTGTAGAGCCACATTTCAGCAAGACGTGCTCTAAATTGGATCAATAAAGCATTATATCACACATGTGTCACATTACCCATGGCTTACATGTGTTTTTTCATGTTCCTGTACCTGCCCCAGCCAGTCATCAACTTGTATGTCTGAACTGTAATAAGGCTAACACTTTCACCAGCCACGCACTCTTACCGTCACTTCCCCCCCTTGACTACAATCAACCCTGACTGCTTCGTAAACTGCCAGGTGACGCCTGTCATCAGGTACTTTCTCCCATATTCAGAAGAGCAGGAAAATGAAAATGTTTGTGTGAATGTCTATCACTCAATAACACAATATCCCGGTGTCCACTTTCCTCACTTCCTAACCTAGATTGCTCATTCCACAGACTCAGCAGAACAGTCCCAGTTTGTTTGTGTCTATGACCCCAAGCTGTGTCTGCATGTTCACAGCCTTTGCAAGCGCATCTATCTATCTATGTGTGCGCTCGCTGGAGATTTTGTGGCTTTACCTCCCTGCTGCGTTTGCAGGACTTTGAAGCTGAGTCTGGGGAATGAGAGATGATCTCTGATCTGACTCCTCTCTTTCCCCCCTCCTTCCTCCTTTTTACTCCTGTTCTAAAGCTCCCCACAAGATGCAGCTGGTCTGTGAGCTCATCCCTCCTCCAGCGGAGCTGTAAATAAACTTACTCTCTGTACTCTCCCTCACACTTCCTAGATCTATCGTTCTCCTTTCCCTTCTCTTATCAGCCCAACTTGCTCAGGAACATGTCTTTCTCCCCTTGTTGCTGATTTGTCTGACAAGTTGTCAACAGGCCTGGAGAATAAAGTTTTACACACTTGAGATTTGGATATCACTGACATTGCAGTAATGATATAAAATGGTCTTCAGATCTTTAATGCAAAAATAGGGAGCTATATATTTACACCACAAAATGTTAAAGGTGGTGTGAATGTAATGTGTACAGAATTTCAGAAATCCTCACCACTCTGAATAGTTGAACTTGCAAAGATGTGGGTGAATGAAAGTGCTGTCTTTGTCAGCATTGAACATTGAAGAATCACAGTAGGAATATGCAGTTTTGAATGTAATACACTCCTTAGTGTTATGGTAAACCTGAGACTTGAATCTATCTGTGAATATCTGTGGTCGCTTCAATATTCATGGTGTTTTGAAAGCAAACCATATTTTTCTGTTTCATTGTAGGTTTATTTGACTTTCCTGTACACTTATCCTCATGTGCTGCAGATTACAGACACAGATGATGTAGCTGCTAGTGTCTCAAAGTCTCCATGGTCAGAGATGCCAGATCATTAGCCTGGTGAAGGCAATAACACTGAGCCCAGTTGTCTTACTTGTACCTGAGAGAGATGTTGTAAGGAGGGTGACCTGTAGTTTGTATAAAGGTAAAACACAGTCAAAACATTGTCTTTTTCTGACTTTATCTTTACAATGGGGCCAATGTAGAGGCGTCCATGGCTGACCTTGAACTTGAGATTAGGCATGTGTCACATATCTCCACCTATATTAGTGAAAGCCAGATTCTTTTGGTGAAAATTGCTCTAACACAATGCAGCAGCCTCACCGAGCAAGGCCAGGAAGGAAGAACTAGCAACACATCCTCCACACGAAAGCCCCGGCCCAAGTTGCCATATCGTCACACATAACACATCCGTTTATTCACCGCCAGCTTCCATGTGCTTTTCCACACTGTGTGGCTCACTAACAGTCAGGCATGTTTGTTCACATGGCCCACCAACAGTGTTGAAGTAAGTGAACATGAGTGTAGAAAAAGGTGCTGGTGATGGCAAAGAAAAGATTCAAGATGTGGCTTTGTTCAGCGTAGCCCTTTGACCTCATCGATGATGTTCTCGCTGAATGATGCAGACAGATAAAATGCATTGGTGGTTTGAGGTTGGCGGCCCGCAGCTCTTCTGTCACAGTTTAAAGCCTGTGTCTCCTCGGCGCTCTCACAGAGATAGGCACAACTGTGGTCATGATCCCCCCCAACATGAAAGGATAATCCTAATTACAACATCTTAATTACAAAACTAGATACAGCCGTCCTAAAGTGGGGGGAACATGCTGGAGTTTAGCAAAAACGTATTCATCCATCCTCTGAGGACAATTGTTTTCATCAATCACTATCCTGAAAAATGAAGAAGTTGCATTCTATGGCTCGATTTCTTTGTAAATCAGTCAACAAGCCCATAATAAAAATGTTTTTAAAGATGTTGAGAATTAGTATTTGAACCCTTCTTGTGGTTTAGGTAATATTTCAAAACAGAAGCATGCAGCACGCAGGCTGAACAGTTGCTGGATCACATATGTATCGATATATGTGAAGGAAGTTTCAGTTAAGTTTCTGTTAAAAAAAACATCTGGAATTCAATGATTGGTAGAGGGTTTGATAATGACAGAATAGCAGCCCATACTTATTCTGAGGTTGTAAACACATGAAGCTCTATGGAATGTCTTGCATATCCTAAACAAACCATCTTGGGCTTGCATAGATGTAGCGAGGGCTTGATTTTAAAACATGAACAGTTCTTTTGGTACCAGGCGATAACAATCAAGACTTTCATGATTCCACCATGCCCCTTCGATGTCTTCATCTTCGCGTCAATGTGATTAGTGGAGTTTCAGCCGAGCTTGTTCCAGGCCTGTCTGTGTTGTCATATCTGGTTTTCTTGTCCTGTGTTTGATGTCAGAACATGTCCTCAAATGAGTCATGTAATGCCAGAGCAGCGAACGTGCAATGTGCGTAATGTGATACTTCCAAGCAAGATCCCTTGAAAATGTGTGTGATGTGTGGGGGAGTTACCAGCTGATAAATGAGGGCAGATGCAGAGATGAATATTAGGATGTGGTCTGATTATCCATGTGGCCATGAGGCCATTGACCAGACATATCAAATGGAAGGGAAACAGGAAAAGGAGAACCAGTGTATATCAAACAGAACTAGACTATTTAGTCTATTCCATAACTTCCCAAGGACTTATTGATAACACTGAGCACTGCTGCACAAACCACAGCATTATTGGCAACAGGGCTAGAAGTTAAAGTTGTCGACAGTGTGTCCATGTACAGTGCATGCAAGCTTGTTTCCATATATCCTTTATCCACAGTCAGTGACATTCTTGTCTCTAGTTGACTGTTGTGATCACTAGAGTTGGCGTTTGTCTGGTGGCTCAGTTCAAAGCAGGGTCTCTGTCTAATCAGAAACTTTATTAGACAGGCTGAACCAAAATCCTCTGTAGTGACAGAGTAAGTAGAGCCAATACAGAATTTTGGTCCGATAATTGCCTGACCTGACACAGACGAGGGGCATCAGAACCAAATATGACAATCGGGTATGATAATCGCTTGTTTATTCCATGTAGTGAAGACAGTGAAGACAACTGATGCGGCATCTGGCAGGACTCACAAAGTCCCAGTCTGTCTCCCTGTCCCTCCTCACCAGCCACCTTTCATGTTTTCCCAGTGCTATTCTTTACTAGTCCACCAGATGCCCTCGGACTTTCCTTCTTTTCTTCATCACCTGACTACCCCACCCATCCACACACCTGTTCCCACTTCTCACCTGAGCGTCCTCACCTGGACCTCGTTCCCTATCAGCCTTGTCTACATGTACCAGTTCATGTCCTTTATTCCCTGTCAGATTGCCAGACGTTAAGTTGCCATGGCTTGTGCTCTAGCCTCTGTTTCCTGTTGAACCGGTAATCTGCCTGTTTTGGACTCTGCTTGTTTATTGGACTTTTGATTCTTCCCTGCTCCTTGTTGGATTTCTTTGTGTGTTTGAATGGCCTTCTCTGGATTTGACCTTTGCCTGTATCACCATCCCATAAGCCTTGTCCCATCCTTGCTCTGTGATGATGACCCATAAGAGCAGAGAACGCTCTTACATGCACAACTTAATATGTCAAAGAGGAATAATGCTGTTGGTGCTGTCGGGTATAAACTATAAGGCTGTATTTGATACAACGCAGGCTTGTGCGGCGGTGGCCATGCTGATCATAGCACAAGTATAGATCCTAACCAGCAATCCCAAAGATGGCGAAGAGCGATACAATGGGAAGCGACTGCACAGAGAGTAACGTCCTTGTACCCCCTCGTGGCAGGGTTGAACAGCTGATGTACAGCGATCAGTCGCTAAATTCTACAGGGCAAAACTGGTCTGATCTGCGTGTGATTGGCCACTGCCGTGTGATGTAGGTTGCATTTCTTCAAAGGTTGATTCCGTTAACTTTTCACTGCAGGCCTGCTGCGTTTTATTTATTTTCCTCTTTTGGCACCCCCTGCGGTCCCCACATCCTACACGTGCTGCCCCCATTCACATGAATGGGAGGACTGGCATTTCCATGACCACAATTGTTTGTGTCAAAAAAAAAAAATTGAATGACCAGTGCTGTTTGGGCTGGTGAGGATGAGACATAAGTACCATTTTGAAAATAACTAACCTCGACCTTTATTGCTTTAACTATTAAATTGAAACTGCTTATTTTAGACAAAATCTGTTTTCTGTGGGAAAAACACATTTTTGCAAAGCATTACACCAAAACCATCAGTAACAACTGGGCCGTTCAGCACCACTACTAAGTGATTCTGTAACCTCAAGCTCCTTTCATTTATATGGCTGGCAAACTATGATTTCTGTGCTCTTGTGGGTGTGATGTGGTGACATAACACATAATTTCACACAAATCAGTCTCTTGATGCAAAGCCACAGAGTGCTTTATAAAAACATGTCCTTGTTGACTTGTATGTGAATACTCTCAACTCCACAACTGGCTATGAGAGTTAACATAATAGAAGCGGCTACAGATTTCTAAATGCAGCTATCGTGAATTCTAGGTATTGTATGGCTGAAATGACTGTGATTGTAAGACTGGGTGTCTTTGAAGTCTTTGCTTCTACAAATATAATGAACATTCAATATTGCCATAAAACCAAGCAAGTAAAAAGAGTGTTGTAGAAAAGCCAACCTCCCTTTAATTAAATCTGTTGCATTTAAAAATGCATTTTATAAATTAAAATAAGTCGCTGCTATAAATATCACTGCCTCACCTGTTCCTCACTAAGTTTGAACAAACTAAGTCTGTTGGTCTCATTCACTTTGATGTTTGGGGTGTCTTTGAATTCAGCCCTCTGTAGGTTGATCATTTTTATTTCCATCAAACGACGTGGCATCCTTTCGTTCCTAACACATTACCCAGTCCGTATCAGTATAGATATCCAGCATGATTTTCTTTTTTCCCATTGAGAGCTGATGTGTTTTCAAAGTGTTCCTTTAACGTTTTTGAGGAGTGTATAATATTGATGCAGCAAATGTCACCCAACTTGCTTCTTTCCTCAGATAAAAAAAAAGAGAATCACTTATTTAGATCCAGTCCCAAACTGATGCTGAAGTCTATCTTACCCCACATATCCAGCACAATTTCCTAATTAAATATTTTCTCAAATATTGTATCAAAGTTCAAATTTGAGGTGGTGGTACATTATTTCCATTTTGTGACTTTAAAAAAAAAAAGTATTTCTCCTCGTCTCCCTCCTACATTCATTCCTTCCCGCCTGCTTGCCATCCTTCTTTATTTTTCCTTGCCAACTGGTCTTATTTATTGTATTTATATATGTACAGTAACCCTAACTTCAGGGGACATTAATTACACTGAGATTCAAAACAGTGGAAGACAAGAAGGCTGTTGCATATAAACAGTTTCAGACAAACAAGCAATATGCCGTCATCAATATTCATTCTGTAAATACATCTAAAGAGCCACAGTAAAATAAGTTAAGCCATTGCACAGTAAATCTATGTGTTGTAGGTGTGTCAGGACAGGATTGCACAAACTTAGGGTTTTCTTGCTGATTCTGGTTCCTGTAGAGCCACCCCTGCATGTCAGAGGAGTCAAAGCAGAGGAAAGGGAAGGAAATACAAAGAAATGATGGTGTACATGATGAATTGGGAAATCAAAACAATAAAATCACAGACTGTGCTGGTACCAGTCAACCCAATTGCCAGACAAGGAGTACAACATTGGACGATTTTGCAAAACACTCAATTATGTTCAATGACATTTTTATTTTTTTTTAATATCCAATGCCAGTTTGATGCCAAACAAATGCGGACAGCACGTAGGAACCAACAGCGCATTTGCATGGTCACCAATGGTAACCAATCTTTCTCGTGAAGAGCTTCCCAGAGAATACTCTGTAGTACCATTTTAATGTTGAACTTCAGTTAAATCCCCTTTTCTTTTCACACCATGTGTAGCCTGCCGTACGTGTGAATGCGTGGGTGCATGCAATTATACACATTCATATCTCTCTGCAGTGGCACGGCCAGTCCCTTAGGCGCTCTCAATCCTGACCTTCCATTATGTTTTAGTACAACACACCATATGGCTCAGCTTGTCTCCAGTTATGAGCTCATCGCAGGTCCATTCACAGCTTTCCAAGAGCCACTGTCATTGGAACATTTATTTTCTGTGCTCGCTCGCTCGCTCGCTCTCTCTCAAACACCTCACACACACACACACACACACACTATCGCCCTGAGAATGACAACACTGCAAATCATATTGTTAACAGAGATCAGCACTCTTGCTCTTTGAAGATTTGAACTCAAGTCAAACTCTAAATGTTTAAAGTATATTAGGAGATATAAGGTGGTTTGTCTTTTGACTTTTTATAAAGTTTCTGCCAAAAGTGCCACAGTATGTGGAGCTCAAGGGCACTTGAAACAGACAGTTCACTTAAGGGAACCCTTGGTTAAAGGGTCTGCGTGCAGCTTTCAGAAAGTCGTTGTTTATAGTGACACCTTTGGTCGCTAAGACAATAGCAGTCATTCTCGTTTCTCGTTCTCGTGCTCACACACAGTAGGAGCAAGTGAGCATCCTGGGCATCGGCCAGACCAGTGACATGACGTACGGTAGAGTAAACTGGCACCATGATGATAGATGAGGTAAGTGAAGTTACACTGTTATTATAGTTTGAATGTCGTTATCAGCTTGCTATCTTGCACAATATAGGCTTAGATATACTTAGAACTAATCCATTGTTGTTGCATGTTACATTAACTGCATTGACTTCGGCATTGGCTAATGTTAGCTAGCCAGCTTTATCAATCGCCATTTGTCTAGCTTTCACCGAGAGCGTCAGCAAAGCTAAATTTTCTGGATGATAACGGTTAGTGAACTAGACTTTCATTATTGATGTGACAGCTGAATCGATGTGCTGATGTTAACATAATAGATGAGACTTTTCTATTGCCAACTAATGTTATGGCACTGAATGGCTCTGGCAGTGGGTTTAGACAACGATAATACTAAACTAACGCAAGTTATAAACAGATGATAGGAGTGGGATGACTAACGTTAGACTGAAGATAAAGTAAAGAACAGATGTTAAACAATGTTATATAGGTTAAACAATATATAAATAAAAGAGGAAAAAGCACACACCCACTTGACATGTGAATCTAGCCATTCTAAACAGATGTTTTTGCTCAATTTCCAGACAATTTGCAACAACTGACACAAGATGAGAGGGATGAAGACATCATAAATGACTGTCCCGAGTCCTTTACATAGAAATTAGTACACAGGCAATCGAGAAAGTCGGGAAGGTCTCATTTCTTAAGTTACAGTTTATTCGCACACAGGCAATATAAAGTGATTAATAATTGTAAAACGTTACATACAGTTAACTCCATGTCACACTCTTGTTTGCACACAAGCTGTTTTGTTGAGTTGTACCAAATCTTGTTTTGTATGTTTATATAGATTGTCTCTGTAACCTAAGCAAAGAGGTTCCAATTAGGCTAATAATAATAATAAGCACTTCTTTTGCTCTCCTCAACGTGAAAAACACACTGCATCTCCAAGATGATTGTGATACTCATAAACAAAAGAGGCGCCATTTGCTTTTTGCAGAACATCTGGACTCTCCTCAGATTAAACATCCTGAATGTGACCTGAGCTTGAAACGATTTGTTCACCGGCAATGTCGTCACTCCCGCCAAGAGGCAAGGGGGGCGGGATGGGGATCGGGATGGTGGTGGCGTTGGCGTTGGCGTTGGCGTTGGCGTTGGCGTTGGGGTGGGGGTGGGTGATGATTCCTGTGAAAGGATATGGCGAGTCTTAAGATTCGGTTGTGTAGTAGTCTGATACTTGGTTGTGTTTGAAGATGCAATCTCCCATTTGATTTCCATTCAGCGGGGCAGGATGGGAGGGTGCCAGCCCCTTCTCCCCTGGGCTACCACATCCAACCCATATCAGGGTCAGGCGAAGTCTCTTATAAACACTGATTAAAACACTGGAAATGGCTGCCCGCCTAAAAGCTCATGATGACAAGTCCACAATGTACATCTGGCAGGATTTTAACTGAAGCGCTTGATCTGAAATTCTCTTAATTTTACCGTTTTAGTAAAACTGTTTCAGCTGAAAAGGATGAACACACACAAAACAATTATTCTGTTCCTCTTTCTCTGTAATGTTCTTTAAATGTGCAAAAGAGGATAACATGTCATATATTTTTAACATCATCAAAGCATCCAGTGCATGACTGTGCTTATCTCAGCATCTAAAACAGATGCAGCAGGTTCAGAGGGCACTGCGGAGTTGATTTCAACAGTGTCGTAACAACCAGAGAGAGAAAGAAAAGAAGACTGATACTCCTATTATTACTGAGACTGAGTCAGTATCTGCAGCCCCACACAGAGCCTGTAGGGAAAAAACTGCTTCACTGATTGCATTACAATACACAGTAATACAAGACTGAGATGTGTGGTTTCATCTGGCAGCATTCATTTTCTCCTATCTTTCTCTTTAAACTTAATGATTGACTTTCATACTTGCAATGTTAGATCTCTGGGGAAAAAACACAATTATTATGCTGTTACTGGCTGGAATAACATATATGGAGTGAAAAAGAATATAAAAGTAAAGGCATTAATGAGACATGTTTGAATAATTTGGACATTGTTTTCGTATGATAACCACAGTGAAAAACATCCTTAAAACATATGGCTGTTTGATGAATTCATGTTTTCGTTTATAGCAATTCCAATAGAAGTGTGGGGGAAAAACCCTGTGAAAGCGCCCTTAAATGAACGTTTGGAAACTGTAATTAGAGCATTATCTGTGGCGACACCAGTGTCACAATTGTGAAGTGTCGCTGCGGCGTCCCCTCGCCAAACTCGAGCAGATTTTCTGAATGAATAGGGAGACAATGACAAAACATGAAAACGTCAGAATAAATCTTTTAAATCTGACTCTTTTTCATGTTTGAGGGAAGCATAGCATGCTGGGCAATGTTGAGGGGGGTTGGTATAGCTCATAACTGCCCTTTACCCTGCAGGGCACTTAGTGGCTGCCTGTGGCTACCTTATCAGATAAAACAAAAACTGAAGGAATCATCAGGTTAAAAGCTTTAAACTAATGAGATGGAAATGATGTAATTAGATTAATCTGTTGCTCATTTGATGGCCCTTTGTGGGGTGTATGGAGTGGAGTGTGCAAACAGCGATGAGAGGGAAAAGGCTGCAACATTCTGTGCAGCACATGAAAGTCATTGTTTTCTTTTCAGCACTGAATCACCACCATTACAGGATTAATTCTGAACTGTACTTAATGAGGTCTTTATAGGACATTGTCCAGTCAAACGGAGTCCATTTTGGCACTGATGTAGAACGACAGTGTCTCCCCCAGCAGCACAAGACTCATACAGAACCCCCTGACTTGGCAAACAAATGAGAAATAATAAAATACAGGGCTTCTCTTTAAATGAAAGTGGCTTTTTGTAAAGCCAACGCCAGAATAAATGATGACATGTTTGTGCTCCTGACAGTTTAATAAGATACAATTATATGCTGGCTTTATTGAAATACTCCCTGATTTCAACAATGCTGAAGGACTCTGGCTGCAGCATCATGTAGTTTCACTGCATGCAGTCGTTTTGCACATTTCAATTGTTTGATTGTGGGTTTTGAAGTAATTCTCAATTCGAGTACTACAAAATCACAGGGTTCAAGTTCCTATACTACTGTGTTTTTTTGTGTGTGTGTGTTCAAGAAGCAATTGAAATGCTTATGTGTGTAAGAGTAGCAGACAAGTTTGCTTGAAAAGTATCCTTTAGTTTAGAGCTCATCTGTCAGTTCTTAGTGCTCACCAGCCTCTGTTTATTGCCACTTAAAAACTGCCAGAATAGACAGACATTTTATGAATGGACTGGAGAGGATATCTGTTTGAACAGACTTGGGAGTTGAAGCATAAAGGAATGGCTACATTTAGTGCTGTATGTAATACACCTGAGATCATGTGACAATGTAGAGCAGTGAATCAAACAGATGCCCCATAACCTCCACATTAATGGGTTTGTTTGGCAGTGTTGGTTCTGAGGGCACATTTTATACCTACTGCGTAGGGCACCATAAACATGAAACCCATCCTCTTAGATTACATGAAGTGATTCTACATTCTCTTCTGTTTTTCCAAAAGCTAAGATGTTTTCAAGTATATGGTCGCCCATTAAAAATAATGAGAGTAAGAGTCATGGTGAAGCATATACATCAACAGGCTGGTAAATATGTTGTTGCCTTTGCTGCCCTCCATCCAGCACAGCTGGATGAAACTAATGCAATTTTATGTACAGCATGCATTGCTGCTTGCAGAGGTCAACCTTTGCATCTAGAACATATTGGCAAACAATATCTGCTCTCTAACATTCCAGGCATAAGTAAATGAAACATTTCAATAAGTGTTGTTGCAGCCTTGAACTCACCACTTCCAACTGATTTCTATCTGATATTGCATTTGAAATCACTGGCACTTGTCCTGCTAAGCAGGATTTCTGCTGTTTTTCCCTTTTCTCTCTCTCTTCCTCCCACCTTCATCCTTACCTGTTCCCTTCTCATCGCAAGCTGAAACTTCACAGCAGCATGCTCGGTGTCTGAGCTGAAGATTAGGAACACCCCCGTTGGCTACTGTCCTACAGTGAGGAAACGAAACATTTGATAGTCGTTCCTAAAGAGATGGGGCTGTTGTTCAAGCTTCCTCGAGGTTGAACACTCATTGTACACCCCCAACACCACTGCCCACCGTGCTCATCAACTACCATGACCCCACATCATGTAGATACTAAACATGGGTCATTAGGTGAAATGGACAGAAAGCAGGAAGAATAGAAAGAAAGAGGAAACAAGAGAGCACCAATGTGAAACCTGAGAGTTGACCTTGAACATCCACACAGTATGCCTTAGCATTTTGAAAATCTAGACCTTGATTTTGAGGAAAGGGACGTTCTCAAACATCAAAAAGAGATGCTAATTGCTATGAGTGGAACCCATCAAAAAGTTTTATGGGTCGAAGTAATTCTGTCCACAGCAGGATGACAAAATGAATGAATTCTTTGTTGAGGTCCCTACATTATATGAATCCGCTTTATTTGTGCCTGTCGTCTTCCCTCAGGCCATCTAGAGAACGGAGCAGTTGCAGATGGCTTGTTTCAGGAAACCACTGGCCCAAAAGGGATCCCTCTATGCTGTGCATTTAGTATACAAACTACAAAGGCAGGCTGCGGTCAGCACACCCTTGTGAAAGGGGCTGAAATAGTGTCAGCAGGATGTCCAACAGACAAGCAGGCAAGCAGAAAAGAGCAGAAACTGACATGTGAAGGAGAGGGGAACGGTCTGTGTGCACTACTGACCCACCTTCTTCTAGGAATGGGAATTACAGAAAATAGAATAATAATGTTTGCTCTTACAGATAAACATAATTCCCATAACTGAACTGTCATTGACGATGGATGTATTCAAAGCCATTTCAGATTCAAATCACTGTCATTTTTGATCGTTTGCTAAATCCCTCCACTGAGCAGCGATTGTCCAATCATAGCTAAGCAACCGTCAAGCTTTCAATTCAATTCAATTCAATTTTATTTATATAGCGCTAAATAGCTTGGCGCCAGACCCAGGCGTGCCTTATAAGTGATCAGTAAAATCTTAATATCAATTCTAAATATAATGGGGAGCCAATGGAGCGAAGCCAGGATCAGGGTGATGTGATGTCGTCTATGATATCATCAATTGTTTCAACAATGACTGTACATTTTAAATAGTAAATCTGCCGCTGTTTTTATTGTTAACTGCATGTGAGCCATGCTAGAACTTATGAATTGGCTTCTGTCAACAACCCACTCCTCCCATCTTATGGATTTATGGAAGTCCCAAATGCCTCCATTCTCAAAGGGGTTCATGCTAAATAGTGTGTAAGTTGGTTTGTGTCAGAAATGCTGCTCATGATATCTGTTTTGCATGTCGTGCTTTGCCAGCAACCACGTCCACTTGCTGCTGTCTCTGAGCTGCACACTGTGAAAGCCACGCTGCGTAACAATTGAACTCATTTTGCCCCCATTTGCCCACCATTGTTGATTGTGCTTTGTCTCTTTGGTGGGGGTCAAAATTTTGATTATCGTATTTTCATATGAGGTACATACGAGCCTCATGAAAGTGGTTATCCTTTTACTGACTAATGTCAAAACCAGAGCCCTGCTCCTCCTACACAGGCAACAATCTAGACATCCGCCTCTCCTGACTTGGAAGACTTGCATGCTGTCTCACACTTTTTTGCATTGTTTTTGTGTCAAAGTTGGCATTCCTGTAATATTAAAACATTCTTGTACAGCTATTTTCCAGCCCCGATCTGAAAGGATGTGATTAACAAAGAGGTGCCACAAGAGAGTAATGTGATGAATCTTTCCACCATTTTGGCTCACTTATGAAACTGCTTCGACTCTTCCATGCCTCCAAAACACAGTTCTACTTGTTTTCGAGACATTTCTGCACATAACAGAGAACTTTAATATCTTTCGATGATTATTTTAAAGCCTGACATGTTTTGGTCTGATCCGCATTAAGCTTCAGAAGCTTTATTTCTGGGTCAAAAGCAGAGGTCAGCTGTTATTACAGGTACAATATACTGTGAGTCAAAGGGCAAATCACACCATTTCAAAATGTCTGGATTTGATTTTACTCTAGTAGATCACTGATCCCTCTTACTCAACTACAAAAACGGATTTTTATATCAATGCTGTAACTCAGGTTAAATTACCGTCCTCACATTACTGAGCAGAGGTGTGACAGAGAATTACAGTCCCATGGGCAACTCAAATGAGCTGAGAACTCCAAGCTAATGTGTGATGATGCGACCTCAGCCATGCTTAAACTGGATCGCAACTGAACCTCAGGCTGACCCAAGTGGGAGTAAATGTGAAAAACAGGAAAGCAACATCAGAGTAGAACAAAGCTGATCTTGGTCCGTTTGCTTGCCTTCCCCTGTGCGTGTGCAGGCTCGTGTAATAATTTTTTTTTGGGCAGCCGAGCCCATAGTACACACACAGTGGAATATCAAAAATGACCCAAAGGCAGGGTAATGTTTCTGTGGTCTAACAATTTTCTTTTTAGCATAATAACATTGTAAAAGTCTTTAGACTTTAAATACATTATGGCTGTGGGTTTCTAAGCATATCAGTAACTTCTTATATGTCTACAGTACCCACATTCCTTCATAGACTAGTGCCCTCACTTTCTATCCGACTGAGGAATGACTGGGGATGTAATCTAAAGTAATCCCAGCCATCTGACATGGGATATTTCCTGTACCTCTGAAACCATCCATTCCTAGACAGAAATGTACAGAGAAGAAGAGGCACAGTGTGGTTTGAATGGCCAAATGCCCTTGAACAGATAGGGGTGTGAAACACTTTCTGTATTTAATAGTATTTTCAGCAGAATTCTTCAATATGAAAACAATGAGGGGTCTGAGGGATCTTGGTAGAACCAAAATGCAATGTCAAATCAAATAATATGTTACTATTAAAATGTTCCAAAATGACACAGCCACGGGATGTTAATGAGTATGCAAAAAACAACTGAAAAACATATCAAAGTTCAAGCTGTTTTCAAATAAAGGATGAAAAACAAATGCAACCAGCTGATGGAGTGGGTTGACATATTCCCCCCTCATTCTCCCCCCACTTTCAAAGAGTCTGACCACATTCCATGGCGGTCAGGCCCATCAAATCAAAATTCAGATTTTCCCAGCTTGGCGTGTTCAAATTATTTTATGGGGCGATGTGCATGTGCAACCACCAACCAATCAACTGTCACAGTGGAGCTAAAAATATAGCTTCATACAGCAGCATACTGTAGTTCCTCATCATTGTCAATAACTACCTTAAATAAAGCACCACAGGCTTGTAACTGTAAAACACATTGTTATATGTGAGATGTAAAGCCACATAATGAGAAGCTACTAAACAGTAGTGACTTGCTGAAATGTCTAAAACTGGGCAGTGACTAGTTTCAATTATAGTGTAGTGGTGCATTTTGGAAAACAATTTGCAGCTCTATTTGCAGCCTCTATCTAGCTGTATTAAATTCAATGCAGGCACTGTGGCATTTATCTTTGGACATTAGTTACTGAGACTGGTGTCATTTCATTTTTTAGGTTTTTAGTTTGTGCAGCTACATGGAAAATATACTGGCTGATAGATATACTGGCTGCATAAAGAATAGCTATGCTCTCTCTTTAAGAAAAGCCTGAAATGATTGTGGAGGTGACACACACGAGCATCTACTAATGGAGTCAATAAGATGAGGCCAGACAAAGCTAACATGAAATTGCTCACCTCTCATTTCCCTTCATGTGTAAACAGCCTGCATTGCTTGATTGTTGTATAGTCCAAATGCTTTCTGCATTGTGTGGGGTTACATAATTACAGTATAACATACACCTTATTGTATTGTTTAGAGTTTTAGACCAAGGTTCCTGCGGTTCCTCCATATTGTGAAAAACAAGGCATCTGTTCCTGGTTCTTTTGGCTGGAAGCAACACATAAACTGCACCATGTTTCACTGGGATTGTCTCAACTAAAATGCATTCCATGAATCTAATTTGAAAGATGATAAAAACATTTGACAATATATGGGCTTTAAATTGTCCTTAAAGCTGTGTAACTTTTCATCTTCTATAATTACTATATGGGACAACTCCAAAGAGCAAAAGTCATGCTTCAATTAGAGTTCATTTCTGTTGCATTATACCTCTAGATGGTGTATTGCAAACCTGAGACTTACTCTGTTTGTATGTTTGTGTGTGTGTGTGTGTGTGTGTGTGTGTGTGTGTGTGTTTTAGGGGGTAGCAGATATCGCATGCTGTCAGTCAAAGCCGTCACAGTCATTAGTCGGTGCCATTCACCCTGCTGTGTTAAAACCATAATACGATTATTTAACCATTAAATCAGATTTGGTGAAAAATAATTTCTTTGTTGAGTGATAATCCTAAATGGCTTCTGAGAGATTAGATTGAGGCAGACAATGAACTCTAGTCAGCGAAACAGGCCCTCTGGTTGCCTACGATGGAAATATTCCAGGTGACACTTTAGAAGTCATTTTTTCTATTGCTGGAATTGCACAGCCGGGTAGCCTCAAAATCAGTTCAGATGTTCTGTCTTGTACAATAAGCATACGTCTCAATCATATCACTGTCCACCTAATGATGAAAGATTCCTGTCTGCAGGTGAAGACAATCATAGTGTTATTGTGCTATATCCAAGAAAATATGCTTCCTGTTAAACCATATTTGTGATATTGCAGGCCTTGCTTGTCGTAAAGATTTCCCCCTCACATCCAGCTGGGGTCCTGGTGCACACTGCTGTGCGCCTGTCAGCTATAGTGAGCTTCATGGCTCCTCTTGGTCCCAGACGACCCATTTACACAGTGAATCTGCCAGAACCAGGGCCAGCCTATTCTTCCCTGACAGGCAAGAAGTAGTGTCTTTGACCCAGAACACTAAGCTATATCCAATATGACAAATGGGTAGATGGAGCAGAGAAGAAACAGATCTAACTATACAGTGATGTGTGGGTTGAGGGTGCAAACATCCCAGCTCTGCCACTCAAACTGTGGTACAGTACTTACAGCTTTCAGATCAAGTGTCAATCAATGTGCCAGAAAGGGGAAAAGCACAGGCGAAACGGTTCTTCTAAATCATAAATCATTCTTGCATTGCCACCTGCATTTTTTTATATATCATGTGATCACTTAATTTGATGTGCAAAGAGACAATGTTACTTTCACATGCATGGGACGTGTCACGTGTTCACGCATGAAAACCAACACATGGTGAAAAAGCACATGTGCTATGGATTAGGCCGTGGGTCCTCCAGCCTGCTGGAGGGAAAGAACTCGAGGACCATGCCTGTCGCATTCAATGAGGAATTTTAAATAAATGTGAAATAGCATAATCTTACTCCTCCCCATAGAGCCCCTCATTCCCCCCTTGTGTGCCACACTCGGTTTGTCACTCCAGCTGTGCTGTGTCCATACAAAAAGTCAGGTGGTTAAAGGGTGTCACGACAGCTATTCTTTTTTTTCACTTTCAATTGCAGCTGAGAGTGATTAGGTCATCGTGCTGCTCTTTGTTTAATCACATGGTGCCAAGTGAGTGGCCGGAAGGGGGGGGGGCAGGATGAGACTGCCAACATTAGAACCCTGAGAAACAAGATTGCTACGACACAGTATCATTATCATGGTGAGTCAGACTGGGAGATGTTGACTGCACACCTTACACCATGTCTCGCTACGCCCCCGACAGTGCCCTCCCCCTCCCCCCTCCAACCCCAGCGATTGCAGACCCTGACCTTCACCAAGTGCACTCAACATAATCATGTTATGTTAAGAACACATGTCCTTCTACTAAATTTTAGTGGAGGGAGAATGACTCTCTCAGCCTAGTCTTCTGTAAACAAAGGGGTTTGTGGAAGCACTGAGAGCGTTTTGGAACTAGGGCCACAGAGTTTGGGTCCCCTTAGTGTGTGGCATACATTATGTCACAATGGTGTCCAGGCTACACTACGCTACACCTCTGATGACTTCTTCCTCCTCCTCTCTTCAATCTGGGCCCTGATTAATTTGGTCTCTGGCATGAAGTCGATTGTTACCATTCCACAAAGGGCCAGAGAATCTGGGAAGCATTCTTCTTTTGGAGGGACCCGATGACAGCTGCTGTACTACTTGGGTAGAGTCCAGACCCCTATCTTGTGGTCTGTGAAAGCTCCTCCAAATCCCTAATTGCACTTCAGATGTTGAGCGTTGTTTTCACTCAGCTCTCACCCAACATAAACTTACCCAGGACCGTCCTAAAGGCCCATTTACAGAATCACCCCCCCTCCTTTCTTGCCTGGTAAAGCTCTCATCCAGCCTGCTGTCTGCTTCGCCAATTAAAAGGCAGAGGGCATGTGACATGGGTTGAGTTTTGAACATGTGTGCCCATCTGTATGCGTTTGTGTACGGTTGTACGTGTATGCCTGCAGGTCTAAGGCAGCCATGTGTCTCTGGATGTTTACCCAATTACTGCTGGAAGTCCAAGTGGTCCCGTGCTGAAAGACGTAATAAGTGTGCAGCCACAGAAGTCATACTCTGTCTCCCAGGGAAGCTTTTGCTGCAGGACTCACTCGTTACTGTGACTCTATTATGTGCAAACACACACACACACACACACACGTACATCCGAAATGTCTTGCAACAGATAAGGGAACATCCTCATAGCACTGCCTGAGAATGGTTCTACAAAATAATCTTGAGCGTGCGATATTAAAATGCAGACGGCTCAACCGTTCAACTTGTGCTGCTGTGCAGAGATCAAACGCTCTAGGGTAATTATTAGAGAAAAAGTGTTTTGAAATGAAAAAGAAAAGTTGGCGGTGCCCATGAGATTTAGCAAGCCATTGTGTCTCTTGCAAGAAGCTGAATAAGCCTGAAACCCTAAAAAAATGGTTTTGATATGCATTTGAGTTGTTTGTCACTACACTGTAAAACTGACATTATTAATGGCTTAGCAAAGCATATAGCATAATAGAGTTACAATTTATATAACGTGTACATTTTATTTCTGTCTTTTTTTTTTTTTTAGCTATGCTGGCGGCATTGGCTTTGGTCCTGACTTAACAACTACTCAATGGATTCCCATGAAAATACGTCCAGACAGCCATGGTCCGCGGATGTTGCATCCTCCTGACATTTGGCCAACCCCTGACTTTTTCGTCTAGCATGACCATGAGGTTGACATTTGTGTGAAATGTCTCAACAAAGTTTTGATCTGTTTCGTGACAGAAAACCTGCCAATCTATTCCCATCATCATCAGCTGTGCTTTTATGTTTACTGCTAATTAGCTAAGATTCGCATGATGACGCGCTAACCTAAGATGGTGAACATGGTGAACATTAAACCTGCTCAATGCCTGTTAGCAGCGTCACTGTGCGCATGTTAGCATGCTGACATTAGCATTTAGCTCACAGCACAGCGTGGCTGTAGACCACCAGTGAGAAAAATGCTCTTTGGTGTCACTTGTCTGTGATTAAAATGCAACTTCTTGTTTCAATTATGTATTACTTTTTTTTTCCACGCCAATGAATTTTCACGGTGTCCAGCATTTGCTCGTCATCGTGTGTTGAACACCGCCACAGCACAACTGGCTTTAAGTGGCTAAGTGGCCTGTACAATATAAAATACTTTCCAATTCACTACACATGGATATTGCCTTGTAATGAAGGCAAGTTCACCGGGCCAAGAAAGTTTGCCGGGGTGGGGGGGGGCTGAGGCAGAGACAGAGTAAAACGAGTTCCAGTGCTCTTCAATTAAAGTGTTTCTCTTTGAAATCCCAGGCCAAGCTCGGCTACTTCATTCAAGCTTTCCGCTCCCTATCGGCCTATTATCTGATCTGGAGGGGGAAGTGAAGTTTACACTGCTGATAGCTGCTCTGAACGCGGCTGCCTGCGCACAACTCAGGAAGGGTGACTCTGATGACCTCAAAGACCATCCATTGAGAACGCACACATATACGCACACACAGTCACGGCGGTAGTGGCTGCGGCGGAGTGCCCTTTTTTAAAGCATTCTCACCGCCACACGTCGGCACTGACTTCATGGAGCCAAGCGGCCGTTCGCTGAGAAACTTGAAATAGGTATTCTTAGTTTGAAATGAGGGGTGTCTGTAACAACTAAAGAGTGACTACGACAACACATTAAAGAGTTAACGGTCCACTAAAGGTTGATGTCGCTGCACGTCAAAACACTGCATATGGGCAATTTCTTCCAACTGGTTGTACTTACCTGTGACCCCTGTGCTGTAAAAAATGTTTTATGGAGCGTTCTGGGAAAAGGGACTAATTGTGAATGAAAGGTTGTATTTAAAGGGGTTTGTGACCCGCAGCTGCCCACGTTGATGTTTTAGGTGGGGTTTTTTTTTTGAAAAGGTACAAAAGACAGTGTTTAGAAATAAAGATATTTCCTTTAATAATGGCCCACTCTAGTCTAGGTAGCACTAACATTTCTTTTTCAACACAGCAGTAAGAAAATATAGTATATAATAAATACATATACGTATATAATGAGTAGCATAACAAGTTATGTATTCTGTCTGTAGGTCTGTGTGTATGTGTATGGGGGGGGGTTCATGAATGGGGGAGGCCACTCTTTGATCCTGCACATAACAGATTCACCTACAAAGGCCTGTAGCATCATCCTGCTGAGGAGACTGTAGCTCATAAAGCCAGTACAGTTATCCCTACACACTGCCTCCTCCATGCAGCACCTACTGAGGACCCCGCATCACTGCTGTACCCCGCATCACTGGCCGCTTGCCAGTTTGCATTTTGTCACACTGTGATCCCACGGACGTCTAAGTACACAGCCATGGCCAGATTATCTCGCTTGTGGCCCCAGGGCAGGCATTTCCTATATGGGCCCCGCCTCACTGTCATGGTCCCCGACCTGCTCTGCCCGGCCCTCCAAAACCTGACTTGCCCAAACGCTATTGGAAGCACGCGCGTTTGTATCACGGAGCCTTTTGAACTTGTGCCCAAACTGCCTCTGATCACCCGTCCGACGGCGGACATGTGCGCGTCCACCGCCGTCGCTGCAGCAGCGTGACGGGAGCGGCCTCCCTGCGGCCCCCGGGTACCTTGGCCTGGCTGATCCCGCCCCCAGCTGGGGGGAGAAGGCTTGGTGGTGCGACGGGCTCGCAGCGGAGCCCATCGCGGGCGGGGGGGGGGGGCGGGGGGGGGGGGCGGCGGC